>CM042172.1:2693566-2798566 GCA_023376005.1 Doryteuthis pealeii
CCCCCTTTCTATGTATATCTTGATTGCCTACCTCGTTATAATATGTTAGTTTTCTCGCGATCGGAGAGTGTGAGCAGTTAAGGAGCGTGTGAAACATAATTTGTATCTGACGTTTCAGCCTAGTAGCGAACCCGAATCAGACCCATTTTAAAATTAGGTCAAACGCTTCCTTCTTAGAAACCTACAAAATGATCTTTAGATGCTCTTTTTAAGTTCTCGTATTTAATTTATTTTTTAAATTCAATTTAGTTGCTCCCCAATTGCCAAACTTAATTTTCTAATCTCAGTTATCTACCAGAACTCAACGGGCCGCACGTTTTTATCGAGTATGCTGTAATATATATATCATTACAATTTCATGCCGCGCAAATTAGCACGCGATATTCATAACAATCTCTTGCCCAATCTTACTGGATCATTCATTGTCTCTTCGGAAAGTACCTGCTGCACAGCATCAGCTGTCCCCGTGGCAGATGCTGGCGTCAAAGTAAGCCCCTTGCTGGGTTGGTCCACATTAATGTGTAAGTTTCCACAGGAGGAAGGAACTGTCACTTCATGAGTTTCGTCCTTGCCATTCTCCAGGTAGTCGTCCAGTTCAGTGCTTGCTGCTATAGGCTGCCACCACTTGGACTTGACAGTCGCACTGAATAACGCGTAGATAGAAACTGCCCCACAAACATGCTGTGTGCGATTCTTGAAAAATCGTGCGAAACGCGCACTCAAAGGAAGCACTGTACAACCACCTGCCCCCCATCTGTCACAACAATCCAGTGAGAGTATAATATATTATAATATATAATATATATATATATACTTATAGTATAGCACTCGCATAAGTGTTCATCAATGATGAAACAACAACACGTAGTGATTTGTTTATAGGGTGAGCGCTTGTTTACGCGACCATTCACACTTTTTGCACAGTCGCATAGGCAAAGAATTTGGATGCATCTACGAATGCCATGAACCCAATCGAACGACTAGCACCTCCAGCGAATTTTGAATCGAGTTATCCCTCTCCTAAAGACTGGTTACCTACCAACGGTTAAAGCAGCATCCAGTCTACCCTAACTATATAACCCGATAGCTGGCAGGCGGGGAGAATATATGGAACTTCATACACGTTTCCCAAGGGTATTAGCGCTATGTGCATAATCGCCAACAGCTCTCGGTCTAGAATTGAACAACACGAGCGAGACCCATTCTTCCACGACTCTAAACCACTAGCCATGCGCCCTCTCGCCTCTATCGCTCGCCTCTCTTCTCTCTCTCTCTCTCTCTCTCTCCATCGCCTCTCTCTCTACCCGTCTATCTATCTACATCTAATCGTTTTTGTTTGTTATATCTATCTATACCTTAAGGAGCATTAAGCGAAGAATTAATAGTAGGTTTGTCTGACTCATGTAGATTTATCTTTAGTATTTTCTTATACTTAAGGATTGAGCAATTTTTACTGATTCAGCTATTCTCCCTAGCGGTTATTATTGAACTATACAGTATATATCTTATATACATATATATATACATATAAATGCTTTTTTCTTTTGGCCAAATGATTGTACCAATAGATTACTTTTTGTTGGTCCGACTCATCTTGGTTTTCTTTTTTTTTTTTACAAAAAATTTTTTTCTCCCAGGGGTGATGTTGAGATATACTTTTTACAATCAAACTATTTAGCCCCCCTTGTTTTTTTCTCACTCTGCAGGATTTACCAAACCGCTTAGGCGGTATATTAAAGTAATATATCATAATATCAATTATATAACTGCAAGATATTCTTCTGTACTATTCAGTTTCGCCTCACTGTCAGCGCTTTAGTCTAGTCTTTACTCTCTCGCGATTCCTCGAGTCTGCTTTCTGTGCCCCACTCGCTCTTACTGCAACCGCAACACATGACAATACTATTCAGCTACCAACCTTTTAGATTGTTTCGATTCTACGACGCAATGCCAATGTTTACGTGTAGAACACATTTCTATTCTACGAAAGCATTTAGTTACAAACTTAAATTCTTGGAAGTGAAAATAGAAAGGAAGAATGTATATTTGGCTCGTTGTGGCATGTTTTCGTTTTCTGTTAAGGCTCTGTTTGCTCCTTTCGTCGACCTATTTCATACATCATAGAAAAACGCAGCAAAGAAAACGAGTGCAAAAGACTGCAAAAACATTTAGGCTAACAATATTGATTGATGGCGCAAATTTTCTAATGTAAGCGGCAAAATGGATATGACAGGATAAATTAATAAGGAGTATGCAGCAATACTAAAAAAAGAATACGTACACCCGCATGATGGGCGCATCATCACATACTATAAATGGCCTGATAGAAGGATTCGGTATGTACAATTAGAAGACCGTTATTTTGATGCTAGCAAAAGATGCACACTTTTACGGGCAAAAGGACTCTTTAGTTGAATATAACATTACACATATTATTTGATAAAAAGAGACTAATGGGTTATTTTCTAGTTTAGTAACATAACTATTACCAGCATGTTGGACCCCAGAAAAAAACAGAGCCCCCAAATTAATTATATTTTCCTATTTAAACTAACCACTATTATCGTTACCCCGCCAATTGCAGTAACAATATTACAGGGCTGAACCCAGAAAAACAGAGCCCAAATATTTATTTTTCTATTAACTAACCCTAATTATGCTTAACCCGTTGCAGTATACATATTACAGGGCTGACCAGAAAAAACATGAACCCAAATCATTAATTTTACCTATTAAACACCCTAATTATGTTACCCCGGTCGCAAGACATCATTACAGGGTAACCAAGCAAAAAACAGAACCCAAATTATTCGTATTATTGCCTATTAAACTAACCCTAATTAATATGTATACCCGTTGAGTAACATATAACAGGTGACCCAGAAACAGAACCCAATATTATTATTTTCCTATTAAACTAACACCTAATTATGCTACCCCGTTGCAGAAACATATATACAGTGGTGACCAGAAAAAACAGACCCAAATTATTTATTTTCCATATTAAACTAACTCCTAATTATGTCTTACCCCGTGCAAGCTAACATATTACAAGGGTGACCAGAAAAAACAGAACCCTAAGATATATTATATTTTATACTATTAACTAACCCTAATTTGCTTACCGTTCGAGTAACATGATTAATAGACGGTGACCCAGAAAAACAGAGAAACCCCAAATATATTATTTTCCTATAAAACTAACCCCTAAATTATGTTACCCCGTTTTGAAGCATACTACTTACAGCGTAAGACCCAGAAAAAACAGAACCCAAGATTATTATCTTCAACTATTTAAACTAACCCTTGTAATGATTGCTTACACCGTGCAGTAACACTATCTCAATAGACGGTGACCCAGAAAAACACAGAACCCCAAATTAATTTATTTTCCTATTAAACTAACCCTAATTTATGTTACCCGTTGAGTAACATATTACAGGGTGCACCCCAGAAAAACAGACCCAAATTATTTATTTTCCTATTAACGCTAACCCTAATTATGTTACCCCGTTGCAGTAACAATTACAGGGCGAACCTAGCCCCAGAAAAAACAGAACCCAAATATTTATTTTCCTATTAAACTAACGCCTAATTATGTTACCGTTGAGTACATATTACAGGGTGACAGAAAAAACAGAACCAAATATTTATTTTCCTATTAAACTAACCCTAATTATGTTCACCCCGCGTTGAGTAACATATTACAGGGCGACCCTAGCCAAAAAACAGAACCCAAATTATTTATTTCCTATTAAACTAACCCTAATTATGTTACCCGTTGCAGCTACATTATTACAGGGCTGAACCAGCAAAAAAACAGAACCCAAATAATATTTATATTTCCTATTAAACTAACCCTAATTTTATGTACCCGTTCGAGCTAACGATATATACAAGGGTGACCAGAAAAAACAGAACCCAATTATTTTATTTTCCTATTTAAACTACCCTAATTATGTTACCCCTTTCAAGTAACATGATTACAGGGTGACCCAGAAAAAACAGAACCCAAATTATTTTATTTTCCTAATTAAACTAACCCTAATTATGTTACCCCCGAGATTGAGTAACATATTACAGGGTGACAGAAAAACAAACCCAAATTCATTTAGTTTCCTATTAAACTAACCCTAATATGGATTTTACCCGTGAGTAAACATATTACAGGGGTGACCAGAAAAACAGAACCCAAATTATTTATTTTCCTATTAAACTAACCCTAATTATGTTACCCCGTTGAGTAACATATTACAGGGTGACCAGAAAAAACAGAACCCAAATATATTTATTTTCTCAGTAAACTAACCCTAATTATGTTACCCCGTTGACAGTACATATTATACGGCGTACACCAGAAAAAACAGAACCAAATTATTCTTATTTCCTAATCTTAAACTCATTATAGTTACCCCGTTGAGTAACATATTACAGGTGACCAGAAAAACAGAACCCAAATTATTTATATTTCCTATTAAACTAACCCTAATTATGTTACCCGATTGAGTAACATATTATAGGTGACCCAGAAAAAACAGAACCCAAATTATTTATTTTCCTATTAAACTAACCTAATTATGTTACCCCGTTGAGTAACATATTACAGGGCTGCACCAAAAAAACAGAACCCAAATAATTTATTTTCCTATTAAACTAACCCTAATTATGTTACCCCCGTTTGAGTAACATATTACAGGGCGACCCAGCCAAAAACAGAACTCCAATTATTTATTTGCCTATTAAACTAACCCTAATTATGTTACCCGCTTGAGTAACATATTACAGGGCGCACCCAGCAAAAACAGAACCCAAATTATTTATTTTCCTATTAACTAACCTAATTATTGTTACCCCGTTGAGTAACATATTACAGGGTGACCCAGAAAAAAAACAGACCCAAATTATTTATTTTCCTATTAAACTAACCCTAATTATGTTACCCCGTTGAGTAACATATTACAGGGTGACCCAGAAAAAACAGAACCCAAATTATTTATTTTCTATTAAACTAACCCTAATTATGTTACCCCGTTGAGTAACATATTACAGGGTGACCCAGAAAAAACAGAACCCAAATTATTTATTTTCCTATTAAACTAACCCTAATTATGTTACCCCGTTGAGTAACATATTACAGGGCGACCCAGAAAAAAACAGAACCCAAATTATTTATTTCCTATTAAACTAACCCTAATTATGTTACCCGTTGAGTAACATATTACAGGGCGACCCAGCAAAAAACAGAACCCAAATTATTTATTTCCTATTAAACTAACCCTAATTATGTTACCCGGTTGAGTAACATATTACAGGTGACAGAAAAAAACAGAACCCAAATTATTTATTTTCCTATTAAACTAACCCTAATTATGTTACCCCCGTTGAGTAACATATTACAGGCGACCCAGCAAAAAACAGAACCCAAATTATTTATTTTCCTATTAAACTAACCCTAATTATGTTACCCCGTTGAGTAACATATTACAGGGGACCCAGAAAAAACAGAACCCAAATTATTTATTTTCCTATTAAACTAACCCTAATTATGTTACCCCGTTGAGTAACATAATATTACTGGGTGACCCAGAAAAACAGAACCCACAAATTTTGTAATAAAACTGTTAATCTTAATTTTTATGTTTAAGTCCAACAAGGGTTAGGGTTGGGGTTTAGTTTAATGGGAAAATAAGTAAATAATTTGGGTTCTGGTTTTTCTGGGTCACTCATGTTACTCAAGTTACTCAACTAGGAAATAACCGACTAATGACATTAAATACGAGCACACAAAAGATTACTTATTTTCAGTTAATTCTGATTGCTTTTATAGGAAATTTACGGTATCCAAAATACCGATAAGAAAGGAAAAGACAAGACAAGGGTTGATAATTCAGAAAGGTTTAATGGTGCACAAGGTTGCTAAAACTTATTGTTTTTAGCGGTCATAAGTCTTATATATATATATATATATATATATATATATATATATATATGGTACAGTACATTTAAGGTGCAATTGTTACCATTGGTTTATAAGTGCGTTGTCGTGATGAAGAGCAGCAGCACAAGCATGCTGCTTAGAAACCAATGGTAACAATTGCACCTTAAATGTATTGTACACTATAATGAATAAATACATTCTCTTTTTCAATGGTTTTAGGCGCTTGTTTACAATTTTAATGTAATATTCGCGATTGCAAAAAAAATTACCAAAAATCAGGTAATTATCCGATTTTAATGAAATTTTCAGTATTGATTTATCAATTAATGAATTTTATAATGCATCAGTTATTTTATTTCAAAACTTTAATTTAGTATTTTTGCTATGAAAAATTAATATATAAAATTCATGTAAAATATGAAAAGCCTGATGTTAAGTTTAAAATCTTATATTTTTAGATTCTAGAAATAAATATCTATTTAATGCAAACCTTATTTTAGGTGCAAAAATTAATAAGTTTTGAAGAAAAACTCTATTGAAAATGTACCCCTCCCCCTTTAAGTAGAAAAATATCGATGTATAACTTTTTTTCTTTCATAATATAATAGCCAATTAAATAATTATCGAAATGAGTAAAAAATAAATCTCCAAAAAATTAATTATCTATTTTTTTACATTTTATTTTTCGATTTTCGGTACTCATATAAAAGCCACCGTAATTTTTTTTTTTTTTTTTTTCTTATAACTTCGGTCTTTTATCTCTTTATTTAAACTGTAATTAGTACAGTATAAGACCAACTTGAAAAAAATGTTACGCTCCCAACATAAGGAGGGTCAAAATTAAGCGACCTGAAAAAAATGAGAAAGTTTTGAAATAAAATAACTAATGCATTATAAAGATCATTCATTGATAAATAAACACTGAAAATTTCATTAAAATCCGATAATTCCCTGATTTGTTTTTGTAAATTATTTTCTGTAAGGGGGGGGGGTCTAAATTCATTTTGTCAAAAACACATTTTCGGCTTATTTAGGGCCACCCTAGTGTATACTGATTTTTATTAGCCTTGTGCTAGATGCAGTTAATTTTTTGTAAGTATCGGTAACAATTTTTCGAATTTTTAGCATACAATGTTTAATGTATACTAATTTTTAAATTCTATTTTATCTATCTATTTATTTTTTTTTAAACCTCCCCCCCCCAAGCTACTAATCGAATCTCTTGAGTGGAGGAATCAAAAGTAATTCGATTTATATCAAATAATGGGAATAAATTCAACTTTTGGACGGATTAAAGGAAGGTCAGACGGGAGAACTTTGATCTGTGCAATTTGTTCGTCTACGATATTAAGTCAGACACATTTCTATGTAATGGGTATGAAAACATTCGCATTGGTTTATTTGTACGAACCTTCTTTTTTTACGTGTGGACGTATGAGACAGACAGACACACATAAACACACACAGAGAAAGAGACACACTCGCGGACAAAGTGACACGCACATACGTAGACAGACAGAAACACTCACACACTCACAGACACACACAGAGGGAGAGAGAAATACGCATACAGACACGCAGAGGGAGAAAGACATGCAGAGAGAGGGGCACAAATACACGCACAGACACACACACACACACACAGATAGAGACACAGAGAGACGCACATACAGAGAGAGAGAGGTACACATACGCACACATACAAACAGAAAGAGTGATGGGCACACATACACACACAGAAAAAGAGAGAGCGGCAAACACACACGCGCGCAGAAAGACACACACGCACACACAGAAAGAAAGAGAGGCACATATACACGTATACAGAGAGGGGGACACAAATACACACAGAGAAAGAGATATACACACACACATACACGGACAGAAAAAGAGAGGCACACATACACACACAAAGAGAGAGGGGGGCATACACACTCACAGAAAGAGATAGGCACAAACACAGACTTAGACGGGGAAACACACACACACACACACACACACACACACACACACACACATCGTTGTCACTTTAACCTACCGACTCATCCCTGACAGTTGCCCACAGCCAAATTCAACAATTTCGCGGTTTCTTCCGAGACATCAAAGAGACCCAAGAAAATAACATTCTCAACAACTCTGACACGATTCCTCACCAGCGAACATTAAAAACTTCCCAACTTTTGATTAAATTCTCGGGGGGGGGGGGGGGAGGCTGGAATCGCGAGGGAAAGCAAAAACTTAGCAGACTATTGCTACTGAATAATTTGATCATCACAAAATGCTCCATATATCTTTACCTTGTGCCAGAATAAGCCAAACTTTGTAAGTATCAGTAAAGTTTTTTTTCGGATACTAAACATACACTGTTTAGCAAGTTCACTCATTTGTTAGATCGTTTCGTCCAGAATGTCTCTCGTCCTGTCGCTGGGGCGTTAGAATACGCCGACTGCACCTCTGCAGAGGGGTAAGACTCCCCCAATGTGACCACCTGTTGGCCGTGGGTGGCGACCTGTGATGCTTAAGGATAGAACCCAGGTGGCTGAGCAGTTCATGACTTGCAATACTCCATTTGGTCCTATCTTGGGCTAGACGGGCGGTCGGAGTGGCCCCTCCGATCAAGTCCTAGCACCTATATGATTACCCCAACCCTATTGCCCGTATGGCAACCCCCAATCCTTCTTATCATATGGGTGCTAGAAGGTGGTGTCTGAGGGTCTACATGTCCTGGGAATGATGTTAAACTCTATCTGATGGTAAGGTTCAGGTTTTGGAGGTTTAGGGGAACGTGAAGTACCATTTTATCACCGTTGCTCCCACGTCCATTCTGGCCCACAGTGATAGTACCTGTTAGGGTCCCATCTATGGGTTAAATAGAAAAATGTGTTCATAAAAAAATTAAGTATCCATTAAGAATGAATTTATTTCACAACTTTGTCGGCATTAAATGACACACTGAGGTTGATATGCCGTAAAAAAAAACCAAACTAAACTAGTGAGATTGTTTTTGCTAAGGTGGAGCGCCCCACCTACCGTCAGCTACCCACTTTACCGTACAAATCAGATTACCCAATCTGTGTTAGGCGGTGTTTTACCGACTGAGCTAAACCGGCCCCTTGATAGACAAGCAGGAATCATTAATATCGATCACTTGATAGACAAGCAAGTAATCGTTATCGATGATTTCTGTGGGTCGATAAATTCCCAGTAATTGGAAGGTTGATAAAAATGATGAGGGGTGGCGAAAAATGATGAGGCTGGGAGGGGGGTGGCGAAAACTGACACTAGAAAATAAACATTTTTAAAAAGTTTGTTTATACCAAATTTTGATGACCTTTTATAATCTCCCTTTCTAAGCACCAATTCTGTATCGATCCTCAATATTCGATATCGATCACTTTGCCAATCCCTGTCTCTCAAATACCCAATATCTGAACTCATAAAATAAAATCTATTCCACAATTCCCTTAAAAAATCAGTTTAAGTTTATTCATACCTAATTTTGATGACCGGTATAATCTAATATCGGTACCATATAGTATGTGGCCTACCTTTTGAATGTGGCCAACGAAATCATATCTCTTATAGTATGTGGCCTACCAAATCATATCCTTATAGTATGTGGCTACCTTTTGAATGTGGCCAACGAAATCATATATTTTATAGTATGTGGCCTACCAAATCATATCTCTTATAGTATGTGGCTTACCTTTTGAATGTGGCCAACGAAATCATATCTCTTATAGTATGTGGCCTACCAAATCATATCTCTTATAGTATGTGGCTTACCTTTTGAATGTGGCCAACGAAATCATGTCGCTCTTATAGTATGTGGCCTACCTTTTGAATGTGGCCAACGATGAGGACAATAGTCCATATAATCCAAATTTTGCTATTCTGTTTTGTATTGTTTCGGTTGGACTTTGCTTAGACAATAAAGTCTGTTTGTTATAACTCTTTGTTGGGATTTGTTCAATGTTTATGTCACATTGGAGAAAATGATAGACACCAACTATCCATTTAATTTCAAAGACTTTTTTCTTTAGGAAATTCATCTATCCGGTTTTGTATTCTTTCTGTTGGACTTTGTTTAGACAATAAAGTCTATTTGTTATAACTCTTTGTCGGTATTTGTTCTATATAAATATGTAAATGTCCTGCGTTAGGTGACCTTCTGAGATAAACTAACGCATTATGAGAAATGTGTGCTAGCTACTGCGTTAACACCACCCTAATTCCTATGACAGAACATATCATTTTCAACATAATTTTATTAACTAAAGCAAATTAACTAATTGATTGAATATATATATTTACCAAACCCCTCCGCACGAGTAGGATGCAACACAAGGTCAATTTTTTAAGCGGAGTTTAACAAGTTTGAATTCAGAGTTTTCCTTCTCATAGACAGGTTGCCTAACCAAGGCTGAAGAGCCCAGTCCGCCCTACTATTTACCCGTAGATTGAGGGAGAGTAGGATTCGTGCCTTTCCCAAGGGTATTAGCACTATGTGAAATGTACACAGCTAAGTCCAAGATTTGACCGCCCTGTCGGTGGGGCGTTAGAATGCACCGACTGCACCTCTGCAGAGGGGTAAGACTCCGCTAATGGGGCCACCTGTTGGCCGTAGGTGGCGACCCGTGATGCTTAAGGATAGAACCCAGGTGGCTGAGCAGTCCGTGACTTGCAATACTCCACTTTGGCCCTAACTTGGGCTAGACGGGCGGTCGAAGAGGCCCTCCGATCAATCGGCTGGTCACGTCAAGCCCTAGCACCTATATGATTGCCCCAACCCTATTGCCCTTATGGCAATCCCCAACCCTTTTTATCATATGGGTGCTAGAAGGCGGTGGCTGCGGGTATACATGTCCTGGGAATGACGTTAAATTCTATCTGATGGTGAGGTTCCAGTTTTGGAGCTTTGGGAATTTGGAGCACCTCTTCATCACCATTGCTCCCTGGTCCATTCTGACCCGGAGTGGTAGTACCTGTTAGGGTCCCATCTATGGGTTAAATAGAAAACATGAGTTTATAAACAAAATTGTATTATCCATTAAGAATTAATTTATTTCACAACTTTGTCAGCATTAAATGACCTACCGAGGTTGATATGCCGTAAAACAAAACAAACCGAAATACTGTTCTTCTGTAAGGATGACTTTTTTACCAATAGAATTCGGCATAAAATAACCGTAAAACCCAACCAACCAAACCAGGATTTGAACTCGGACCGACGAGTCGATTTCCCATGTTTTTAACCATTACACCACGCTCTTCCTACTTAATTGATTGAATATAGGGCGACACATGACAACACAAAATCAAGTTACTGCCTTAATTTCGCGTTAATTATTTTTTATCTTAAAGAAACATCGTCTTTTTATTACTTTAATTTCGAAAATTTTATTAAATTCCGATAATTAGCCGATTTGGGGGGGATTTTTTTAACGACCTTTTTAGCAGGTGCGCAATTTCTGAACGCGCCTATTAGAAATTGATTGGGACAGATTATTGATTTATTTAAGCACAAATAAACAAAAAACAAAACAAAACAAAAAATCACGAGGCATTTAAATAGTAAAATCAAAAAGAAATTTCAGTGATAGCTCGACTTACGAGTACCCCGACTTGCGAGTTTTCTGGGTCACAAGCTTTCACTCAGTCCATTTATTTTGCTTTGTGTTGATAGCTAAATTTGAGATACGAGTGAGCTTTAGATATGCTTATATTAATAAAATTACAAAAAACTTTTAAGTTTCCAATTTTATTAACGACAAAGAAAAATACTGTGGCACTTTGATTTACGAGTGTCACAACTTACAAGTTTTTCGATTTACGAGCTGTCACTCGGTCGATTTTTTGCTTTGTCTTCAGAGCTAAAATTGAGGTACGAGTGAGTTTCAGATACGCTTATGTTAATAATAGTTCACTAAAACATTTCAGAAAAATATTAATCATCAAAAAAAAACAAAAAAAAAACATCAACAGATACATCACAAAATGCATTACATTCTATCATGATTTTATACATTCGTCAGCTTTTTTTATTTAGATTTTGGTTCGGTTTGGTTTGGTTTTACGGCATATCAACCTCAGTGGGTCATTTAATACCGATAAAGTTTTGAAATAAATCTTAATGGATAAATAATTTTTTCTATTTAACCCATAGATGGGACCCTAACAGGTACTACCACTCCGGGTTAGAGTGGACCAGGGAGCAATGGTGTTGAAGGGGTGCTCTACATTCTCCAAACCTCCAAAACAGGAACCTCACCATCAGATAGAGTTTAACGTCATTCCCGGACATGTAGACCCTCAGTCACCACATCTGGCACCCATATGATAAAAAGAGGTTGGGGCTTGCCATAAGGGCAATAGGGTTGGGAAAATCATATAGGTGCTAGGGCTTGACGTGACCAGCCGATTGATCGGAGGGGGCCTCTCCAACCGCCCGTCTAGTCCAAGATAGGGCCAAAGTGTTTTTTATTTATAAATACGCAAATGTTGTATAAAAGCATAGCAACAAAAAATAGGGAGTTTGGGTCTGGAACGATTTAATGGCATATCAGTTTATTTCAATATGTAAAAATGATTTGAAATCCAAGGAAATTGAACAAAATCCAACAAACCAAAACAAACCTTGAAGGGGATTTCCAAATGTTTTACATAGTATTTGTATTCTAGTTTCTTTTTGTTGGCTAAGGGCGTAGAAATCTGTGAATAACTAAATGCCGTTTCAGTGCTACCGTATGACTGCTCCACTTGGACTCCCATAGAGAAAAGGCTACATTCCTATGTATTCTCATATAAGGATACTGTGT
Source organism: Doryteuthis pealeii (assembly GCA_023376005.1). NCBI lineage: Eukaryota > Metazoa > Mollusca > Cephalopoda > Myopsida > Loliginidae > Doryteuthis > Doryteuthis pealeii. The sequence goes on from CM042172.1 coordinate 2,706,323, forward strand.
TAAAAAAACTACCTATAGAACTAATTAATAATGTTTAACATTAGTTAAATCTTATTATAATGGAGATTGTGTGTTTTTCTGTCTGTAACCGAAACTATATTACTACTCAAGTCACAATTCCCTTAGTTATTGACATCACATTCTCCATGATTCTATTTCTATTTAAACCGCAATTAGTAATAAAACTGTTTGACATTATTAATACTGTTGGCCTTACCTAAATACTAATAACATGCAATTGTATTTATATATACACAAAAATACCAGTTTTCAGTGTAAACGTAAAGCTAATTTGCATATTGATATTAAAAAACTGATTTTAATAAAAATGTGCTTGATATTATTGATTTCTAATTGTTTGGTTTTCTTAATGAATATGAGTAAAAATCTCTTCAATAAATCTAAAAGAAATTCATTAACAAGAAGAAATAACTGTAATTTTTTCTTTACTTCCTATTTTAACTAAATAGTTAAATTAGGAAAATTTAGCATTGAAAAACGGAAGTGATGAAAGAGTAAGTTTCAGTTGTTCTATTTTCCGATTATACTCCCTCCGTTTCAAATCTTTTTATCTGAATTTTTAATTAGTTTCATTAGCCTTTCTGATTTAATTTAATATTTTATTACATTTAAACTTAAATACTTGCACCCGGAGGGTGCATATATTTGCTAGTATCAATAATTATGCTAGTGAAATGATTTGACTAAATTATGTATGATTCATTACATTGTGCAGCAACATGGCTTCTAACATGATAAGCATACCAATTTTGTAGTTCTACGTCAAACTGTCCATCTATCTATACATATATATAGGGCAGTTGTGTTTATGTGTATGTCTGGAAGAAACTTCGAAAATAAAACAATTAACGATAAAGTAAATATATATACACATTAAATATCACCAGGGCTTGGTTTTTGAGCAAAAATAATAGATTTGTTTTATATTACTGAAGATAATTAAAAAAAAAATTAACTGATAACAGCACGGATTTTTTTTTTTTTTTGCGTTTAATATTTTAAATAGTAGACATAACGTTTCTTTGCAGAGTGGCTGGGTCAATTGCAAGGTTGTTGTTTTGTATTTTTCACGTAGTTAAAAATAAGACCGTCCGAGATGTGATTCAAAAATGGTAATCCTGATTATCTGGTGTCGCTTTTCCGCTTAATTCTCATTTCTTATTAGTGTGCCATTTCGTTTTCATTGTAAAAAAAGAAAGTGAAGGAAAATGAATACGACACAGAAAAATATAAGAAAGAGTGGGAGAACCATTGACAGAGAATGTGAGCGTGCGTAAGCGATAACGCTAATCTCTTTTAATCTATTTTTTTATTAAAAAATCTGAACAGAAGGAAAGAAAAAAAAAGTGAGAGTTAAATCAAGATACTTATACTTTTTACATATTGAACTTTTTAGCAAAAGCTCTTATGTAAACATATCAAACGTTGTAGTTATTACATTATCATACTGTGGTATATCCACAGGTCCTACTAAAAGATGATGAATGAAGAAGCTTTTTTTTTTCAATTATTAATATAGATCCTTTTCTCATTTCTCATATTGATAAAAAAAATTGTGTGATGAATGGCTTGGAAAGAAAGCTGTGGATATCAAATTCTGGATGAAAAATGAGTTGTTGTTTGGGGGGGGGAGTATCAGGTCTAGTATACAAATATTCTTTTAGATTTTGTTTTTCAATAAATACTTAGAAAAGAAAATTAATTTAGCTGTAGCATTTGGAAGGCCGACTCTTTAATTATAAAACTCAAACCACAAGTATCATTTCTCTTTCAATATCAATACTTGTGAAATTTAACTTTGGTGATTTAGAAGGAACCAATGATTTCTACGTGACTTGACCGTAAGCCAACTTATGTATCTATACATAAGTTGTATATATATATATATATATATATATATATATATATATATATATATATATATATATATATATATATACTAGCAAATATATGCACCCTCTGGGTGCAAGTATTTAAGTTTTAATATAATAAAATATCATATTAAATTAGAAAGGCTAATGAAACTGAATAAGAATGTAGATAAAAATATTTGGAACAGAGGGGGTATGATTGAAAAATAGAACAACTTTGAAACTAACTCTTCCATCATCTTCCATTACTCCCGTCTTTCATTGGTAAATATTCCTAATTTAACTATTTAGTTAAAATAGGAAGTAAAGAATAAAATTACAGTTATTTCTTCTTATTAATCGATTTCATTTAAGATTCATCCGAGATTTTTGCTCATATTCATTAAGATAAAACCAAACAATTAGAAATCAATAATACTAAGCACATATTTATTAAAATCAAATTTTAAAGATCAATATGCAAATTAGCCTTTCCATTCGCACTGTAAACCGCTATTTTGTTGTATATATAAACACAATTACCTGTTATCAGTATCTAGATATGGTCAATAGTATTAATGATGTATAACATTTTTTTTTATAATAGAAGTTTAGATAAAAATAAAATCATGGAGAATGTGATGTAAATAACTAAGGGAATTGTGACTTGAGTAGTGATATAGTTTCGGTTACAGACAGACAAATACACAATTTCCATTATGATAAAATATTGTAATAAATTTTTTTAAAAACACTAATTTATAAACGAATAATGTTTATTTCACCTACTCTGCAGTGTTTCGTCATTTATAATTTGATGTATTTCATTACATTAAAATGTAAATACTTACGTATATTCTTGCTAGTATAAAGAATAAATAATAATAAAACAGATATATTGGGGCGTAAATTATTAATCTATATATAAATATAGACAAGAGATTTATTTTGATTTTATAAACCCGGACAACGTCGGGTAGCTCAACTAGTTGTAGATAAAGATTTAATTATTCTCTGAAGAAAATAATACAAATTTTAAATTTAGTGAAAAGAAAATGTCTAAATTAATTAAAACTATTTTCTATTTAGATTTTTCAGATTGTTGACCTCATCTTTTATTGTTATATACACAACGTTTCAGTCGATCTGCCTTCCGGCCTTCTTCAGGTTCCCGAGTTCGACAAGAAACACCTGAAGAAAGCCGGAAGGCGCATTAAATAATTAAAATGAATGTTTAATTTACTCACGGATCATTTTTACACATGACAACGGAAATTCGATCTGCGCGCGCATTTCTATTTTCCAAGTGACTGAAGATTGATTGGATTCTGACATACCACGTGATCGCATTACGTATGCACTCTTAAAAGGCCACGTGTCCTTTGTCAACACTAAACTGTATCTGGTTGTGAGGCACCACTTCTGGAGCTCTGTGAAATATGAAGTCATCCTCCCAGTACTAAAAAGGGGTCGAGAAGCAAACGATATCCCGCAGGAACTATTACGGATGCAGACTACGCCGATGATCTAGCCCCTCTTGCAAATACCGTGTCCCTCGCCCCCCGAAAATAAGACTTACCTGTAAAATAAGATCTAGCGCGAGTTTTCAGGATGATTTTAATATACGCCTCACCCTTAAAATAAGCCCTAGTTGAGAGCGGATGAATTTTGGAGTCACTTGCGGAACAATAATATTCCAGGGGAAGATGATACAATTATTGTTAATGAATTGTCGTTAATGAGTTTTTGAATAAAATAATATGATAATGATAACTAAATCTAGATCATTTTTTTTTTTTTTTGTATTTTTTGTAATTTCTGTTTATTTAGAAATTTTGTAATGTTCTACTTCGTAATGTCGTTTTTTGCTATCTGAAGAATAAGACTATTTCTCTGAATTTTTGAATGAGAACAGGATACCCCGTGGCTGAAAGTTCAAAGTTCCGTGATGGCTCCCGATTACAAGAAGGTTCCGAGTCCGACAAGAAATCCCTTTTTAATCCGAGATTAGTTCCTCTTACTGTCTGCTCCATATTATATAGCAGAGATTCAGTTCGGGATTATGCATTTGCGAGAAGCGCTAGACCGTCTGCATAGTCTGCATCTGTAATTGTTTCGGCGGGATATCGTCTGCTTCCTTTTTCTTTTTTCTTTTTTTTTTTTTTTTTTTTTTTTTACTTCACTTGTCTTTTTTTTACTTTACTTGTCTTTCGCTTTCCGTGACTCGTCTCAAATCATCAGCAGTTCATGACATGCAACACCCCCACTTTGACCTTTACTTCTTAAGTGTAGAAGTTATCCCCCTGACATAGAAACAAAGCAATACTCACCGTCGCAGTGGGATTCTAACTACCGTCGAGTTAGAAGACAAGAACATGCAAGCTGTAACTTAAATACAGTCCTTGCATGCCGCTGGCACAGTGCAGACTGAGGGCTGAAGAGTGGGTACTTATCCATATCATTACTCACCCTGAATACCATCAGCCAATCAAAACCCAGGAAGTGAACTTGCCAGAGTTCATAATGGAATTACCCAAAGTGTTGTATACCCTTTCTTTACTTCTATTATTCTTCTGCTCATCTTTGGTATCTTACGTTCTTCTTCTAGCGTCTGGATCTAGTCTTTCTCTGTTCTTGCTGGTTGGTCGTCGTTTGATTCATTTCTTTTTCTAGGTCAGTCTTGTTGCCAAGGCATTCATCAACCACAAAACCATATTATTTATTTAAACCTTTTATTTACTTAACTAAACATATTTCTCTAACTAGACACAACGCGCGTGTGCAGTGAACTCCAGCTAAGGCCGTATCTGCCTGACGTCCAAACTGAAACTGAGAGCCAACCAGGTCCCACGTGACTTCACGTATTTCGCGGGTTTTCTGTAATATTCCATGGAAAGTCCCGCCCGTGATATGAAAAGGGGCCATCCCTTCAGAAATACAGGGGTTGACAATAATCTATGCATAGATTATGTAACAAAAGCTCTATATAAACTACCTGCCAACACTCTAGAGGTGTTTAGAGGTCAACTTGTAACAGAGCTGAATACTTGATAAAATCCAACATTAAGAAGGCCGGGTGGCACATCGACCGAAACAGATAACAATGAAGATGAGGACAATAGTCCGAATAATACTGAAGAATAAGACCTCCCCGAAAATAAGCCCTTGTGTTATCCATGATTATTGCGGTATTTTTATTTCTCTGAATGTTTGACACGTGGCCTAGTGGATAAGGTAGTTAGGTTAAGGCAGTTCTAAGTGACAGTTATCTCTGGATTTCGGGTTCAATCCTGAGTAGAGGCAGTGACATAGAAAAATAATTAACAACTCCTATCCCAGCTATGGTTAGCGGAATGAGAACAGGATACCCCCGTGGATTGAATAAAGGGTTAGGTTCGAAGTTCCGTGATGGCTCCCGATTACGACTAGAAAGTTCCCGAAAGTTTCCCGAGTCGAAAGAAGGTTCCCCGAAGAAGGCCGGAGGGCATATCGGCCGAAACGTTGTACAAATAACAATGAAGATGGGGACAATAGTCCGAATAATGCAGATAATACTGCAGCTTTTTTCTTTTACTTTTTTTTTCAACAAATTTGTTGAGCAAAGTCGCAATAATTATGCACCAACAGAATGTTTCAAATCAAGGGGTGTTTTTTTTTTCTTTTTTGTGCATGTCCTATATTAGAGATCACGTGTTCTCGATATGACACTAATTGAGTAATTAGTGCCTACCGTAAAAATAAACCAACCACACACACCTTTTAATCTTCATCAGCGAGTTTCGAGCAAGTGATGTTCGGTATTATGAACAAGACCCATTTTCAATAATGGTTAAGAGATTAAACGTTATTAGATTATCTCCCTTTGACTCTAGTTTAGGGATTATTATCATTGTGTTTGCTACCCCTACCCCACATACCCCCGTTTCTTGGCTTATCTCCTGTTTCACACCAATTCGCTTTTGTTCTGCTGTTTATTAAATTTCGTTTCAAGCCTTTTTCAGTGCATCACCATTTTGTTTTGTTTTCTTCTTTTGTCTAACACGTTTTGAAAGTTAAGAAAAAGAAAAATAAAGACAAAAATTAGAAGAAACTAAAATAGGAAAATGTAAAAGAAACAGAAAGAAAGAAGGGAACTGTACAAAAACAAAAAGGTTTAAAAGAAAAAAAAAACGAACAAGGAAAAGAAAAAGATTTGGTTTAATGACATATCAACCAATGTGGGCTATTTAAGGCCAAATCTTGTTATATATATATATATATATATATATATAATATATAATGTAGAACAATGAATAAAGGAAAGAAAGTATAGAATGGATAATATAGGATATTTTACTTACACGTGTTTCGGTCAGGAGTTTATCCATGGGTACATTATTCAAAACTCCTGACCGAAACACGTGTAAGTAAAATTGATTAAAATATCCTATATTATCTATTCTATACTTTCTTTCCTTTTTTCAACATACCGTCGGATTCACTTCCATTTTCATTTTACACACACACACACACACACACACACACACATATATATATATATATATATATATATATTATATAATATATATATATATTTTGTTGTGGTACCAAGTTTCTTGGTACAAGGTGATTCTAGTCTGGTCCTATTCTCTACCCGTAGTTTGTTGTAGAGTTCAGGTTCCGTATGAGAGCTCAATGTTTAATTATTATAAACAGAGCAAAATTATTAGTGAATAAAAAGGCCTTAAATAACATGGGTATCGTGATTATGGACCTCAATCACGATACCCATGGTATTAAAGCCTTTTATTCACACACACACACACATATATATATATATATATATATATATATATATATATATATTATTGTTTATATTTTTTGAAGGCAATTACAATGTGTAGATCGTATAAAATTCGCGATGTGGATCTGTATGGTGATCCACGTCGCGCGCATTATTTGCCGAGTTTGCTTGTCATAATTATTTTCAATAATTATCGAATTTTATACGATATACGCATTGTAATTGCCTTCAAAAAATATAAACAATAATATACTTTACTTAACAATGCTCCAGAAAGCAAATTTTCAAATTATATATATATACTTATTTCGGCTACTTTCACCCCTTCAAGTCTGATTTTATAATGGACAAGAATTACATATCAGTTTTATTTAAATGATCTTTTTTTTTACCTGGGCTTAATTGAAAAGAACTGTTATTTCTTCTTAAATGTACGCATTTGTTAATAATACATAACTTTTACGTTATATTTACCGTCTCTAGCTTTGCCCTTTATTGTTTTTATTTCATTGTTTTGTTCTTTTTCTTCCGTTTGGTTTAAATGCTGCCAGATTCCTTGTACAAGTGAGAAGGCAAAAATGTTCTTTTACAATCTACAAACTAATTACTTGATAAAAGATTTAGAAATCATTTACCGTTTAAGTTTAAACAATGCTGTAAAATAAAACATGAATTATTAACATGCAATATATTTATATACGTTAATATTACGAGTACAAAATAAAAAACACCCTCCGGGCGATGTAAAAATAGATTTTTGAAACATTGCCTGAGGGGTGGGAATAAAAAATTCAATGTCAGCATGTTTGTACCCTAAGTAAAATCCTCAAATTCATTAAAGGATTAAAAAATAAAACAATTTGAAATGTAAACTTTAAATATGTATTAAAATAAAACAAACTATATATAGATATATAATACCAGTCATGTATTTATTAAAACTTGTTTTAAAAAATGAGGACTGTCTAATGTTGCATGTTCAAATTTTGAGTGTATTTATTCTGTTATGACGATTTGGGTAATGTGACGTAGGCAGTGACGTAATTTTTGTCACAGACAAAAACCGGAAGCGAATCTCCATTATTAATAGAAGATATATAAACACACACACATACATATATATATATATATATATATATATATATATATATATATATATATATATATATATTCTTTTTTAAAGGGCCAATCAAAAACTCCCAAATATGTATTTAATATACTATTTTAAGGCGTTGAGAAATTTTCCTAAATTACTCGCTGGAGAAGGACAGACCTACAGACCAGGATTATATAACTCGCCAAAGACAGTTCAGTGGACAAGGGTTAAAACGATACTACATCTTTCTATTTCAAGAAAGGATTAAACTTGATGCCACAAGGGATCTCCACCTATATCTCTAAAATGTCTACACGAATCGTAATATGTTCTTTCGCTGCTGTTTGGTTAAACTGCTGCCTGATTCCTTTGCAAAATGAGAAAGCAGAGAATCGCTTAACACAAACATTTGCATAATTGAAATAATTTATTGATTTCAATTTAAATGAGAAATTGTCGCTGTTTAAATATTGATGAATGAAACCCAAAGAATTTCAGGAAATTTTCACCCGTTTTGGGGGATTCATAAATTTCTAAAATTTTAAACTGCACGCTGATTTCCAGAACAACAACACTGTAACAGCAAAGAACTCCCCACCCCCTCGGTTAAACGCGTGTTCTTTTTCACACTGATACCGAAGCTAGACGGGCGATCGGAGAGGCCTCCTCCGATGAATTGGTTGGTCACATCAAGCCCTAGCACCTATATGATTGTCCCAATCGTATTGTCTTTATGGTAAACTCCCAACCCTTTTTATCATTTGTGCCAGAAGGCGATGGCTGAGGGTCTTCATATCCTGGAAATGACGTTAAACTCTATTTGATGATGAGGTTTTAAGAATATGGTGTACCCCTTCATCACAATTACTCCCAGGTCCACTGACCCAGAGTGATATGACCTGTTAGGGTCCCATCTATGGGTTAAATAGAAAAATGTGTTTAAAAAATTGTGTATCCATTAAAAATGGATTTATTTCAAAACTTTGTCGGCATTAAATGATCCACCGAAGTTGATATGCCGTAAAACAAAATAGCAAATTTCTAAAAATTTTAAACTGCGTGCAGATTTCCAGAATAACAGTGTTGCAACAAAGAACTATTACTTTTTTTTAGCAGAATTCAATATCTTATATAATCATAGAGGTACACGGTAATAAACTACTCGAGTTTCACATAAGGATCTTCAGGGTTAAATCCACTGGATTAATCAAGATATTGATTAATTGCAGTCGATTTCACGTGTGTGTTTTTTCGCGATAAACGGTTTATATATATATATATGTGTGTGTGTGTGTGTAAGAATGGAAAGGGAATTGAATCCGACAATATGAGGAAAAAATGAGTAAAGGAATTTTTTTTTTTTTTTAAATAAAAAATTCACTCTGATGAAGGTCGTAAAAATCTCTGTGTACGGAATATATTTACATTTTTCCTATTATTATTATTATTATTATTATTATTATTATTATATTCAACTTCATCTGATTATTTTAATAATAATAATAACGTAATCCGTATACATTTTGAGAAACGGACCGAAACACATGTGTAAGTGATATCGATTAAATTCATTTTTATCAATCTACATTTCTTTTCTTTACTCATTTTTCCTCATATATATATATATATATATATATATAATCATCTGATAAGTCATCTGATGTAATTATTCAGACTCTTTAAAGAAAAAATTTAAAAATCGTTTTTTATCTGTTCATTTTTTCAGATTTGATAAAATAAAATAGGTGGGGGGACCTTTTAGAAAAAAACTATTTTAAACATAATTTCATCAACAGGTGAATAATTACCGAAAATCTCGTGAAAATTTGCCGGTTAGTTGATTTTTCATAAATTTTTAAATAGCTGGTAGTCATAATTTGTTTTTGACTACGTTAAATTTCAATTGATTTAACGGTGCGAATGTGGAAACTGTTTTCGTTCATAATTTTCATTATTTCCGTAAGCTGAAAATTATTAAAAAAATAATCAGGAGTTTTTTAATGTTTCTTCTTTTGAATAATCCAAAATCTTTAAGGTAATATTAACCTTTATTCAAGTTTCCTTGTGTTAAATATAGGGGGGGGGTAAATTTGACACGACAGATTTGGGCATCCCTAGTGTATACTGATTCCGAATGAATTCGTTTCATAATTGTTCTGTCATATTAGGATTTTACAGAATTGGCGTGTCTCTAAGGGAACGAGTAACATTACAGGTTATAGATTCTCAAACGTATTAAAAGCAACCATATATATTAGTAGCCGGTTTAGCTCAGTCGGTAGAATACCCGACTAGGAGTCGCAAGGTTCCAGGTTCGATACTGGTCCCCGCCAGCTCAACATATGAGTAGCACAGATTGGGTAATCTGATCTGTGCAGTAAAGTGTAGAGCTGACCTCAGCGATGACAATTTCCTGGGTCTAACGCTAGGGAAAAGGGGATAGACTCACTCGCAGCCGTCTGACACCGACAATAGGCCAATCCGCCAACTTAACTTCTATACATATTAGAAAACAGTTCGAATAAATGTAATCTTTTTATATGCGTTTTTATTTAGTTTTGATATTTCTAATATTTAATCTTTTATTACATTAAAGTTTAAATTTGTTCTGAGTATGAACTGCATCTAATGGTGGAGCTCTGGGGAGTGTGGAGTACCTCATAATTACCATTACTCCCAGATCCACTCTAACTTGGAGTGGTAGAATCTTTTAGGGTCCCATCTATGGGTTGAATAGTAAAACATGAGTTGATAAACAAAATTGTATTATGCATTAAGAATTAATTTATTTCACAACTTTGTCAGCATTAAATGACCCACCGAGGTTGATATGCCGTAAAACAAACCAAACCATATATATATATATATATATATATATATATGGTACAGGAGAACTTATATAACACTAAAAGTGGAGGAATCATATGTAATTAGGGAGGTAATATTTTATTATGGAATAAAATATAAAAAAACGGGGGATACACAAAGGCCTTTTCGACCGGTACTTTTCAAGTATATACACCGGCGACGAATAAAAGTCATATTGTATAAGACATTCATAAGAACGAATGGGGGTGAGCCAGAGGGGGGACCAAAAAAAAGGAAACGAAAGGGGGTGTATGTCTGAACCCTAGATCGAAACAGGGTTAGAAATGTCTCCCAGTAAATAAAGAGTGTTTTGGACTTTGTCTGCACAGAGTAGGTCGAAAAAAAGAAATATAAACAGCTTCGAGGATAGTTATATCTTATTATAATGGAGATTGTGTGTTTTTCTGTCTGTAACCGAAACTATATTACTAATCGAGTCACAATTAACATAGTTATTTACATCACATTCTCCAACATCATTTATATTTAAACCTCAATTATTAATAAAATTGCTTCACCTTTTTATTAGTGTTGTCCATATCTACATACTAATAACATGCAATTGTATTTATATATACAAAAAATAGCGGTTTGCAGTGTGAACGGGAAGGCTAATTTGCATATTGATATTAAAAATGTGATTTTATTAAATATGTGCTTAGTATTATTGATTTCTAACTGTTTGGTTTTATTTTAATGAATATAAGCAAAAATCATTCCAATGAATCTTAAATGAAATCCATTAACAAGAAAAAATAAGTGTAATTTTATTCTTTATTTCCTAATTTAACTAAATAGTTAAATAAGTAAAATTCAGCAATGAAAGACGGGAGTGATGGAAGAGTAAGTTTCATTTCTATTTTTCTATTATACCCCCACTCTGTTTCAAATCATTTTATCTGCATTCTTATTAGACTTTCTAATTTAATACGATATTTCATTACATTAAAACTTAAATACTTGCACCCGGAGGGTGCATATATTTGCTAGTGTATATATATATATAAAGTAAGGAAATAACAAAAGACTTAGAGATTTTGCATTATAGCCTATTTCGGGGAGCTTAGACAAAGTATCTAACTCTCCCAACTCATCAGATGCGAATGATGAATTCTTTATTACTTTAAAGGCATTTGAAAACAGATTTTTTTTATATTGTCCTGTCTGCTCAGCTGTAAGGTAATAAAAAAGATATCTGACTACTTGTCAGTAATTTGTTAGGAATTTCTGTTAAATCAATCTATTCCAGATTTTAGCTAAATGGGCAACCCCAGTTCATTTATTTATTAGTTTATTTATTATTCATATGTTCCTATCTACCTTAATTTATTTTATTTCATTCTAATCTATTTTTTATATATATATATTTTGTTTTCAAAGTCACTCAAATACACACACACACACACACACACACACATATATATATATATATATATATATATATATATATGAAGATCCGAGAAAACCTGTTTTCTGTACTTAATAATTTAACTAATTCAAATTATATATTATTTCCTTTTTATTTGGAGGGTGGACCTGCATAAGTTATATTGCATTACGTTAAATTTAAGTTATGTGACCTGGGTTTTTCTATAAGATATCAACATTCATATTACATACATCTACACATCCCTCCTGCTCTTTAACACTAATATATGATGACGATGGTTTACTGTATTCTGCCTCAGTAATAGTTTTGAACATCCTATCACATCATGAAGTTTTCCTTATTTGAAGCCGCTCTGTTCTTTCCTTTGTGAGGGTCTTTAGCTGTTAAGGTCCCATCTAGGGGTTAAATAGAACAAAATGTTTTTAAAAAAATGAAGTATAAATAAAACAAAACGTCTTCGGTATAAAATAACCCAACAAGGGTTGATATGCCGTAAAATCCAACCTAGAGTTTGTATACTTGCACTCGCGAAGAGCTCATGTTTTTGCTAGTATATATTAAACTTCAATACTGTGAATGTTAGGAGTGATGCAATGGGGCTGGGCTACAGATGTAGAAATGCTAATGGACACCACTTCCGGGTACTTTTGTATCACTTCCGGTCGGGGAATTATTCCTCGCCATCTTCCTGCGTCTTACGCATACATTTATTTATTTGTAAAGTTATGACTAAATTTTCCCGCGCGAAATAGATTTACCGAACGACGTAAAATATTTGATTGAAATGCAATTTCCGTCCTTTTTTTTTCTCTCGACACCGTCGCCAACACCCCTACTCCGCCCCAGTAACCCCTATCTTTACCCCCACACCTACCCCCCTATCACTTTTAAAACCTCCTTGACATGTGATAATGTTGTTTGTGACAGGCACACCTTAGGGCAATCCTTGCGGATTGTCATTCAGCAGTGTACAAAACAAAAACAAAAACAAAAAAGGTTGGGTCCCGAATTACAATGATTAATCTACTAAGCTTCTCTTAATCGGAAAACAAGTTACAACACTGAGTCGCCCAGTGCGGATCAAGCTCACTTTTTGTCAATCCTTGATGTGTCATTCAACAGCATACGAAACCAAAAAATGTATACACTGATCAAGCCTCTCTTAATCCGGAACTTGGTTGCAATCGTGAATCACCCAGTGCGGATCAAACTCACTTCGTTTCAATCCTCGTGGATTGCCATTCAGCACCGTATGGACACAAATGGTTAGGCCACGAAATTACGGTTATCAATCTAATCAGGTTATTTTCCGCCCTGTCGAGTGGGGCGTTAGAATACACCGACTGCACCTCTGCAGAGGATTAAGACTCCCCCAATGGGGCCACCTAAGCTTAAGGTTAGAACCCAGGTGAATGAGCAGTTCATGACTTGCAATACTCCACTTTGGCCCTATCTTCGGCTAGACGGGCGGTCGGAGAGGCCCCCTCCGATCAATCGGCTGGTCACATCAAGCCCTAGCACCTATATGATTGTCCCAACCCTATTGCCTTTATGGCAAGCCCCAACCCCTTTTTATCATATGGGTGCTAGAAGGCGGTGGCTGCGGGTCTACATATCCTGGGAATGACGTTAAACTCTATCTGATGGCGAGGTTCCAGTTTTGGAGGTTTGGGGAATGTGGAGCACCCCTTCATCACCATTGCTCCCTGGTCCACTCTGACCCGGATTGGTAGTACCTGTTAGGGTCCCATCTATGGGTTAAATAGAAAAATGTAATTATAAAAAAAATTGTATTATCCATAAAGAATTGATTTATTTCAAAACTTTATCGGCATTAAATGACTCACTGAGGTTGATATGCCGTAAACCAAACCAAACCAGGTTATTTTTAAAATATTTTCTTTGTTTTTATAGTAAGTAAAGTCGTCGAGGCAGCCTAAAGTCGGTATCAGCCAGTCAGCGAGGGAGTCTATCCCCTTTTCAGTAGCAAGGAGATTGCTTTTTGTCATCTGAGGTGGAGCGCCACACCTACTATCAGCTCCTTACTTTACCGCACAGATCCCTGTGCTACTCATACGCTGAGTTGGCGAGGACCGGTATCGAACTAGGAACCTTGTGGTTTCTAGCCGAAAAAAGTAATGTAAGTATTTTTTTTTAAATTCAACACGAGTAGGATGTGTGGCACAAGGTCGCAAGCATGAGGCATCCAGATATAAGATGAAGAAATGGAGCGAAGGATATCCCTTATGGGGATATTGTCACTCTAGCTAGATCTGTGGATATTCCACAGTATGATAATTTAATTATTAGAACGCTTCATATGTTTACTTAAGAGCCCTAACACCCCCCACCTCTACCCCTACCAGTTTTAAAATCTCCTTGACATGTGATAATGTTGTTTGTGACAAGCACACCTTAGGGCAATCCTTGCGGTTTGTCATTCAGCAGTGTACAAAACGAAAACAAAAAAAGGTTGGGTCTCGAATTACAATGATTAATAGTCACCCGGTGCGGATCAAGCTCACTTCGCTGCAATCGTGGAGTGTCATTCATCAGCGTACGGACAAAAATGGCTGGGTCCCGAATTACAATGATTAGGCTTCTCTTAATCGGAAACCTGCTTATAATCGCACCCGGATCAAGCTCACTTCGCTGCAATCGTGGAGTGTCATTCATCAGCGTACGGACAAAAATGGCTGGGTCCCGAATTACAATGATTAGGCTTCTCTTAATCGGAAACCTGCTTATAATCGTGAGTCACCCGGTGCGGATCAATCTTAACGTATTGTCACTCAACAGTGCTACAAAACAACAAAAAACGCTTGGGCCCCGAATTAGTCATTCAATCCTCGTGGTATATCGCTCAACAGCAATCGAAACAAAAGGTTAGGCCGCTAATTACAGTAATTAATCTAAGTTTGTATTAATCGGAAACTTGGTTACAATCGTGAGTCACCCAGTGCGGATCAAGCTCACTTCAATCCTCGTGGAGTGTCATTCAACAGCATACGAAACAAAGACAAAAAGATTGGATCCCGAATTACAGTGATTATTCTACTTATTTGTTTGTTTTGTTTTACGGCATATCAACCTCAGTGGGTCATTTAATGCCGATAAAGTTTTGAAATAAATCCATTCTTAATGGATAATACAATTTTTTTATAATTACATTTTTCTATTTAACCCATAGATGGGACCCTAACAGGCACTACCACTCCGGGTCAGAGTGGACCAGGGAGCAATGGTGATGAATGGGTGCTCCACATTCGCCAAACCTCCAAAACTGGAACCTCACCATCAGATAGAGTTTAACGTCATTCCCAGGACATGTAGACCCGCAGCCACCGCCTGCTAGCACCCATATGATAAAGGGTTGGGGCTTGCCATAAGGGCAATAGGGTGTGGAAAATCATATGGGTGCTAGGGCTTGACGTGACCAGCCGATTGATCGGAGGGGGCCTCTCCGACCGCCCGTCTAGCCCAAGAAAGGGCCAAAGTGGAGTATTGCAAGTCATTGACTGCTCATCCACCTGGGCTCTATCCTTAAGCATCACGGGTCGCCACCCACGGCCAACAGGTGGCCCCATTGGGGGAGTCTTACCCCTCTGCAGAGGTGCAGTCGGTGCATTCTAACGCCCTAGCCGACAGGGCGGATTATTCTACTTAGCTTACCTTGTTCGGAAACCTGGTCACACAGTGCGGACCAAGGTCACTTCAATCATCGTGTAGTATCACTCAACAGCGCACGAAACAAAAAAATGGTTGGGTCCCCGAATTACTGTGATTAATCTACTAAGCTTCTTTTAATCGCAAACCTGGTTATAATGGTGAGTCACACAGTGCGAATCAAGCTCATTTTCTGTCAATGCTTGGGAGTGTCATTCAACAGCGTGCGAAACAAAAGGTTGGACCCCGATTTACACAGATTAAGCCTCTCTAAATCTTAATTAACAAGTATTCTTATGGTTAACTTAAGCATTTTAGCAGTGTCATATAGTACCTAAATAAGGCCAATGGAATTGTCTGTTTTTCCCCAAAAATAATATCTAACAAAACTTCGGAAGAGAGAAATAAGGAGATCTAATTACGCTGTTCACTTGTATCTTTGCTTAGTAAACCTTTTTCCTTATCTTTAATACTCGTCGTGTTTTCTTCCTACTTTCCCTGTTAACTCTGATAGTCGGGTTTACAACAAGCACACAAATGTCAATAAACAAAACCTTAACTAATTAGTAGAGTTACCCATTTTTGTCGTCTGCTAAAAGTTTTAAAAACGAATTAAACATAATTAAATCTATTATTTAAGGTCAAATTTTGTCTAAATCGATAAGTAGTAACATAATGACCATCATTAAAAAAAGGAAAAATTACATATGCAATTTATTTTTAATACAATTTATACATTAAAATCGTCCAAAATTCTAGGAAAAGTTAACTCTAATTTATTTTGATTTATCGTGTTCAATAATGGTTTAAAATAGTTTTAAAATACTTATAAACATTTCCTTTTAGAAATAAGTAAGGCGTTACCATTAAATATTACTGAAATTTTACTCACTCGTTTTAACTTTTAACCAAGTAAAATCCGTTTTTTGCATGTAAAAAAAATAAAAGATATATTAGTTTCGTTTTGAAAAGAAAATGTGCATGTCACTTCCGGTTTATTAATACAGTATAGTAATTTTCGACCATTATGTGCATTATATTGAAAATAAATATGAAAAGCCTTATTTTAAGTTTAAAATGTTATATTTTTAAATTCTAGAAAAAAATATCTATTTAATGCAAACCTTATTTCTTTCGAAAAAAGTATACTTTTTGAAGAAAAACTCGATTGAAAATGTAATTTTAAGCTGAAAAAATATCGACGTATAATTCTTTTCTTTTATAAGGTAATAGCCAATTAAATAATTATCGAAATGAGTAACAAAAAATCTCCAAAAAATTAATTTTTTTTATTTTTCTTACATTTTATTTTTCGATTTTCGGTACTTATTTTCTCAGAACAGCAACCGTTAACATTTTTTTTGTGTGTGTCTATTCATAACTTCGGTCTTTTATCTCATTATTTATACTGTAATTAGTATCGAAAATGACCAACTCGCAAAAATGTTACGCCCCCAACATAAAGGGGGTCAAAATTAAGTGACCTGAAAAAAATGAGAAAGTTTTGAAATAAAATAAGTAATGCATTATAAAGATCATTCATTGATACATAAACACTGAAAATTTCATTAAAATCCGATAATTCCCTGATTTTTGTTAAATTATTTTCTCTAGGGGGGGGGGGATCATTTTGTCAAAAATGCAATTTAGTCTCATTTTGGGTAACCCTTAATTAGTATTCCTATGGTTAACTTAAGCTTTTTTAAGTGTCATATAGAATCTAAATAATTCCAATGGAATTCTCTCCTTTTACCCATAAGTAATATCTGACAAAACCTCGGAATAGAAAAATAAGGTGATCTAATTACTTTGTTCACTTGTATCTTTGCTTAGTAAACCTTTTTTTCTTATCTTTAATACTCGTTGTCTTTTCTTCCTAATTTCTCTGTTAACTCTCTGATACTTGAGTTACAACACATTCAAATACTTTCTATCACTTTTCCATCATTCATTAAGAAATTACAATTACCAATACGATTGCCTATGTAATTATTGTTTCGTAATAAACTTATCTTAATTGCCAATTTAGAAAAATGAGAAAGATCAAAGGGATAATTATCACAAAGTGCCGACACACATTTCAAATGTTCACAATTCTCCTAAAAAGTATTTCTTAATATATTGTTATATAGTACCTAAATAAGGAGAATGGAATCGTCTGTTTTCCTAGAAATAATTTCTAGCGAAATCTCGGAGAAGGGGATAACAACAAGATCTCACGGGACTTGTTAATGCAACCTAACAATTGCTAATTACTCTGGATATTTTCCTCGTACCCTACTTGTACAAGGTCAGACATAAAGGCCCTATTTACGTGGGACCATCCACAAGCCGAGACTCATGGATGGCTGGTGGAAAGATTGCGTCGATCCCATCGGCATTCCCCCTCAAAGGGGGCGCCTCAGGCACTGTGCAATAAACCCAGCCCTGCCTCTTTAAGTCAAAGGAGCAGGTATTGCCTGGAGGGATAGCCCCCTGGGATCAACGCTATTAATTTACAATTGCTAATTACACTGTTCACCTTGTATATTTGCTTAGTAAACCTTTTTCCTTGTATTTAATACTTGTTTTCTTCCTACTTTCTCTGTCAATTCTGATAACCAAGTTACAACAATATCAAGAAACGAAATCTTAATTAACTAGTATTCTTGTGGTTAACTTAAGCTTTTTAGCAGTGTCATATAGTACCTAAATAAGGCCAATGGATTTGTCTGTTTTTCCCATAGATAATGCCCGTTCCATCGGCTGGGGCGTTAGAATGTACCGACTGCACCTCTGAAGAGGGGTAAGACTCCCCTACTGTGGCCACCTGTTGGCCGTGGGTGGCGACGTATGATGCTTAAGGATAGAACCTAGGTGGTTGAGCAGTCCACTTGAAATACTCCATTTTGGTCCTATCTTGGGCTAGACGGGCGGTCGGAGAGGCCCCTCCGATTAATCCGCTGGCCACGTCAAGTCCTAGCATATATATGATTGCCCCAACCCTATTACCCTTATGGCAAGTCCCAACCCCTTTTTATCATATGGGTGCTAGAAGGCGGTGACTGAGGGACTATATGTTCTGGGAATGACGTTAATCTCTATCTGATGGTGAGGTTCCAGTTCTGGAGGTTTGGGGAATGTGGAGCACCCCTTCATCACCATTGCTCCCTGATTCGCTCTGGCCCCGGAGTGATAGTACCTGTTAGGGTCCCATCTATGGGTTCAAATAGAAAAACATGAGTTTATAAAAAAATTGAGTATCGATTAAGAATGAATTTATTTCAAAACTTTGTCGGCATTAAATGACCCACTGAGGTTGATATGCCGTAAAACAAACCAAACCAAACCATAGATAAGGTCTAACAAAAACTCTGAAGAGAGAAATAAGGAAATCTAATTACTCTATTCACTCGTATCTTTTCTTAGTAAACCTTTTTCTTATCTTTAATATTTGTGGTGGGTTTTTTTTTTGGGGGGGGTTGTAACTCTCACATAAAAGACAACTTAAATGAAGCATAAGTATTTCCTTCCAACCGAAAATAAGACAAACGTTTATTTGTCTCTTACTTAGTAAACCTTTTTCCCTTATCTTCAATACTCGTTGTGTTTTCATCCTCTGTTAACTTCGATATTCGAGTAACAACATGCAGAGCGCGATCCTTACTTAAGAATCCTTTGGTTGTTCCTTGGTGCTCCTTAGTCTTGCAGGTCTTTCGTCAATGATTGCAAATGGACATCTCTCAATATCGGCGATTAAGTAGTTAACCAGCCACGTATTCGGGCTGTTGATTGGCTGAGGTTTAAACCACGTGGCCTCGCTTAGTCTATAAATTTAAGCGGTGTACAGTAGCACACCTAATATCACCAAAATATTCCAACAAATAAAATTATATAAAAAAAAAACAATTTGAGACTGTTTCAGCTTTGTGCTCCAAAGACCAGAACAAGAATTTTTCTTATAACCATTTTAGTCTCAGCAACTTTGGTTATAATGCTGTAATTCTCTTGCAGAATGGCACCAGAAATGGTAACAGTTGAAAGGAAAAGATGTGCGATATTTGGGCTGTTAGACATTACAACTATAGAATTGTCCGAATTGCGACATCCCCTGTTTTGGCCTTCATTCGATGAGGTGAGTACAGCACAAGCTTTTTTTTGGCACCACTTTCAGCCAACTGTCTCTCATCATGTTTCACTTTTCTTTTTAATCTTTTTCAAAATAACATGTCTCTCCAATACTGATCCAGCCCGGTTGGCTGGGGCTTTAGAATATACCGACTGCACCTCTGCAGAGGGGTGAGTGACCCGTGATTCTTAAGGATGGAATCTTGGTGGGTGAGCAGTCCATGACATACAGCACTCCGCTTTGGCCCTTACTTAGGCTAGACGGGCGGTTGGAGAGGACTCCTTCGATAAATCGGCTGGTCACGTCAATGCCTAACACTAACGACTGTCCCGACCCTATTTCTCTTATAGGAGATCCAATCCTTGTTATCATGTATGTGCCAGAAGGCGGTGATTGAGGGTCTTAATGTACTGGGTACTATGTTAAACTGCATCTAATGGTGAGGTTCAAATTTGGAACTTTGGGGAGTGTGGGTACACCTTCATTGCAATTACTCCAGATCCACCCTGACCCGGAGTGGTAGTACCTGTTAGGGGTCCAATCTATGGGTTAAATAAATTTTTTAAAAATGAGTTTGCAAAAAAATTTAATTGAGTTTGAAAAAATTGAGAATAAGTAAAACAAAACATCTTCGGCATTAAATAAGCCAACAAGGGTTGACATGGCCTAAAATCCAACAAACCAACCACCTTTCTTTTATCTTTTCTTTAGTCTTCTTTAAAATAACATCTCACTCCAATACTGAACTTTTTCAAATCTATTTATTTCTAACAACATACTTGAAAATTAAATTTCTTTGAACCAAAAACAAAAAGGCAGTTAAAAATTTTAAAAAGGTGAAAGCAGATATTATTATTACTCCTTTTATAGTTTTTCTATATAGCATGTCCTTTTCCTTCCCTTTCTTTCATTATAATAAAAACGTAATGGTTAATTATTTAGCCGAGGTGACGACACCCATGAGAAAATAATTAGGCGAATAAGCAACACAGGATAATCAAGACTTGTATGTTGCATTTCATCTTGGACGATTCGGACGGTCTCATTTTAACCAGAGGGTATTGCAAGATGATAATGGTCGAAAGATTAAGGAACAAGAGTATCAATATATAGATTTCATCTTTGACGATTCGGACGGTCTCATTTTTAACCAGAGGGTATTGCAAGATCATAATGGTCGAAAGATTAAGGAAAAAGAGTATCAATATATAGATATAAAGTAAAGTCGTCGGGGCGGCCTAATGTCGGTATCAGCCATACATCGAGGGAGTCTATCTCCTTTTCATTAGCACTAGACTAAGGAGATTGTTTTTGCGTCTGAGGTGGAGTGCCACACCTACCATCAGCTCCTTTACCGCACAGATCTGTGTGTTACTCATATGCTGAGTTGGCGAGGACCGTTATCGAACTAGGAACCTTGTGGCTTCTAGTCGAACGTTCTACCGACTGAGCTAACCCGGCCCGAAATAGAAGATATAATACATATATCAAGGAAGCGCGTGGTGTAACGGTTAAAGTCATGGGAAATGGACTCGTCGCTCCGAGTTCAAATCCTGGACGTGGTAATTGCATTTCACTTAGCGCTAATACCCTTGGGAAAGGTATGAATCCTACTCTCCCTCCAGCTATGGTTAAATAGTAGGGCAGACTGGGCTCTTCAACCTTGGTTAGGCAACCTGTCTAGGAAAAAGAAAAACTCTGAATTCAAACCTGTTAAACTCCGCTTAAGAAATTGACCTTGTGTCGCATCCTGCTTGTGCGGAGGGGTTGGTAAATAATATTATTATTATGATACCGATGATGATGATTCGTCGAAAAAATAGAATTTTTCAAGACTAATGCACAATTTAAATTTAAAGTCTAATTTAATTCAAATTTGAATCGAAAAAGTCTCAAAATTTTAATCTTAATTTCGTTTTTTCTTATCTTTTTTTGTAATCTTTTTCAAAATAACATCTCACTCCAGCACTGATCTTTTCAAATCTGTTTATCTCTAACAACACACTTGAAAAAAGAATCTTGTCTTATCTCATGACATCAAAGTTATGGCTGTATATGTTATTAATGTCGGCGTAATTTTTGAAAAACACTAAAAAATATAAAAAAATAAAAAAAGGCGATATGACACGTATTTTTTAACACTGTCTATTTTAAAAAAATAATTTTCCCAAAATATTTCAATAACACCTTCAGAGTTTTTTTCTTCTGCTCCTTGGATAATCTGTTGTGTTTCTTATGTGTTTTCAAAAAATTAACGCCGACATATAAGGTAACATATACAGGCCATAACTGATGCATGAGATAAGACAAGTTCTTTTCAAGTGCTGTTGTTAGGACTAAACAGATTCTGAAAAGAATCAGTGCTGGAGTGAGATGTTATTTTGAAAAAGATTAACAAAAAAAGATAAGAAAAAACGAAATTAAGATTAAATGACTTTTTCGATAAGAGAGAGATCTCATACTAAAAACAAATTAATTATTACTTTAATTTTTAAAATCTGTCTCCAGAATAAATGATACATGAATACAGACATTTTATTTTGTTCTATTTTTTCAAAATCCAGCATCATATTAATTAAACCACATAAAATATATAATATGTATCAAGAAAACCTAATAACACATAAAAAAGACTTCAATATATTATTTTCTTTGACAAAAACAAATTCATTATATAATTCAAAAGAACAACATCTGCTTCTTATTAGAAGAAAAAAAAGTAATTTTTGTAACATAAAATAATTCGTTAAATGAAAGATATATTTGGTTTTCTTTCTTCATTGATATAACTCATATTTATCTTAAAATTTGATTTTTTTTTCTTAATAACAAATCAATTTGATGTTTTTCTTGTTAAAAAGAAAAATACCACTCACTTGTGTATTTCAAATCCCCCCCGGACCGGCTAGGACTGTAGAATACACCAACTTACCCTTGAAGTGGGGTAAAATCCCCTGTCGATTGTCTGCCCCTGTGTGATGTCCAAAGGGTTATCTTCCCTTGCACCGGGCTTCGCCAATAGGTGCACTACTAGCTGGGTATTTAAACAGCAGCCCTGGAATCTCTCTCTCTCTCTCTCTCCTCTCTCTCTCCCTCTCTCTCTCCTCTCTCTCCTCTCTTCTCTTTATCTCTCTCTCTCTCTCTCTCATCCACAAAAGATGAATTAGACCCGTGGTTTCTCTGTTCATTAAGTTGGTGGGCTTTGCACCCCAACTATCAGTAAGTGACTCATTTCTTCATGAACTCTTTCTTACTTCTTTAGGACTTTAGTCCTATCTGTTTTGTATCTTGTCATGTCCACCTGCTCAGACAATAAAGTCTGTATTGTTGTTAATTGTACTTCTTTGTTCGTATTTATTCATGTATATATATTCACCTACGTTGAATGGTTACTCTGAGCCTTCTAACGTATAAGAACCACATATCACAATTCTTATACCCCCAACAGGACCTCCTGTTGGATGTGGCCTGCGACCCGTGATGCTTAAGGATGGAATCATGTTGAAAGATGCAACATGCAACACTCCACTTTCATCTTTACTTAACCAAGACGGGCGGTCAATCAATCGGTTGGTCAATTCCTAGCACCTATATAATTGTACCGACCTATGGCCCTTACGGCAAATCCCAAGCACTTTTTATCCTATATGTGCTAGAAGGCGTGGCTAAGGGTCTTAGTGTCCCAAGCATGACATTAACTGCATCTAAGGGTGAAGTTCGAATTTTGGAGCTCTA
The DNA here is from genome assembly GCA_023376005.1 of Doryteuthis pealeii. Classification (NCBI taxonomy): domain Eukaryota; kingdom Metazoa; phylum Mollusca; class Cephalopoda; order Myopsida; family Loliginidae; genus Doryteuthis; species Doryteuthis pealeii. The sequence goes on from CM042172.1 coordinate 2,729,840, forward strand.
GGGAGTGCGAATTACCTTCATCGTCATTACTCTCGGTCAACTCTGACCTGCTTGGGTCCCTTCTATGGGTTGAATAGAAAAAAATAAGTTTTTAAAAAAATTGAATCATACTAAGAATTAATAAAGAAACGTCTTCGGCATAAAACAAATAATCCAACAAGGATTGACATTTATTTAGCTGAGGTGATGAAACTCATTAGAAATAAGAATTCGGCAGATAAGCAACACCAGATAATCAGTAATTACGTTTTGTATTTCATCTTGGAGGATTTAGACAGTGTCATTTTTAACTAGAAGCTGTTGCAAAAATGATAACGGTCGGAAGATTAAGGAACAAGCGTATTGTATATAGATATTGTTTTATACTTTGTCATATTAAATATGTCGTATGTATAATTTCATAAAAAATAAATAAATGTTTAATCTTTAATGGGTTCTTGTTTAATTCGTAAATCTTTAATATATATATATATATATATATATATAATATGTTTTTTTCTATTTCACCCCTCTAGCTTTAAAAATAAGTTAAAACGGCAGAATCCAATCCATGCCCCACCCCCTCTCACTATTAAGGCATTGGTTGTTTGAAAGTAAGAGACAGTGAAAAGTTAAAATGACACAAGTCATGCCATGGCGAACTTCTGTAGAAAGCTAAGTGTTTATATTTCTTTTTTCTAAATTCCGGTGTACTTGGGTCGAAATTGATCACATAAGCTTTCAATTTCTATAGAATGACTTACTTACTAGTCAATAGACTTTTCAGGACCTAGATCTCACAGATCATCAGCGGTCCATGTCATTGCTCGCTACTGGATTCAGTCTGGAGGCATGTAGCGTCCAGGCACACTTCACATGTGAGATATTCTACAGCTGCAGATAGTGACTGATACCCCGGAGGCTGCCCAGATATCGGAGCTATCAAGCTGCTAGCTGGTGTGAATACAGAATAAACAAGAAACTCACAACTGGCTAAACGATTTTCGACATCGGCTCCTGACAATGAACTGGGCCGTGCAAGAACTCTCGATATGCAACTCTTGACCTTGCGGAAGTCCGCTTCAGCGAGGAGACCAATGACAGAGTGGGCGGTACACATTCTCTGTATAGCAGCCTCATGGTAGCTGTATGAATTGAGGAAGGCAACTCGAGCCCCATCCTAAAGCGCCTCGGTAAGGCACATGACGGACATGACATTCCTACATCTGGGACTGACCTCATGTTTGACCTATGTGGCAGGGCCTGCCTGTCGAGGTCGGGCTTCTCGATCACATACGGTCGCATGCGAGTGGAACCTAGAAAGGGTTCATGTGTGACAGGAAAGAAACAAACTTGAATCAGGGGACACTCGGCGTGCTACAATCCGAACTACTTGTAGAAATGGCCTTATTCTGTGAAGAAGTGGCAATCACCAATATATATATATATATATATAATCTGAATAAAGAAGACATAAGTTTATAGAAAACAAATTTTAATTTCAAAAGAAAACAGTGTAGACTTAGAAACTAAAATTCATACAAACTAATTAAAATACACCGAAATAAAAAAAAAAATAGTTCCAAAATAGACAAGTATATATAATATTAGCTACCTATAATTTTTTAGTTCTCCTGACGATGGTGTACTTTGAACACCGAAACCCTGGTAGACAAAAACTTGTTTCTACAAATATATATATATATTTTTTTTTTTTTTTTTTTTTTTTTTTAGTGAACGTTTCTGATGACGGATAATCACCTAAAAGTGATGTTCCGAAACCATTGGTAAAAGGACGGACTTTTAAATGTATTGGTGACTATAAATAATAAATAAATAATATATGCATTCTTCCGTCTACTAAAGACTATGGCGTAGCGTCCACTTTTTTTCTACTGCGTGAGTGACTGAACAGACCAATTTTTGAATGGCAATCTTGGTGCAGTGACTGCAAACAAACAGTGATGCTTGCTGGAGTTGCTGCTTGCTCTTTTTTTTGTGCGGCTTCTTTCCTCTCTTTCTCACTCCTTTTCATTCCTTATATATATATATATATATATATATATATATATATATATATATATAGATTTTTGGATGTTTGTTTATTTTTAGANGAGAGATTATATATATAATTTTTGGATTTTGTTTTATTTTAGAAACGTTGCTGATAAAGTATATATTAAATTTTTACTTGAAGGCACTTACAATGCATGTATCGCATAAAATTCGATACTTTTTCTTATAGGAAATGAACTTGACAAGTGTAATCCCGGCCGAAAAGTATACTTTATTCAACAATGCTTCTAAAATAAACAAACATCCAAAAATCTTATTCACTTCGCCGAAGGGCATGAGTCCTGTTTGTTGTTATTCTCTCAACGCCCCCTTATCTATTATGGTAGAGGCGTGTAGTATCATTTGAAAGGTTAATTTCGCAGGGATTGTTAGCTGTGTACTGTGGCCAAGGCGGTATAGTGTTTGACTATGCCTGCCGAGGTCCCGGTTTCGATTTCTGTCGGAGGGAAGTCGTTATTATATATCGCTGATGAGACTTAATAAAGTCGAAACAGTCTGTACGATATTCTACACACCGATCGATCCTTTGCCGGGATTACACTTGTCAAGTTCATTTTCTATAAGAAAAAATATCGAATTTTATGCGATACATGCATTGTAAGTGCCTTCAAGTAAAAATTTATATATATATATATATATATATATATATATATATATATATATATATGTGTTGTTTGTGTGTGTGTGTCATCCACAGACACCGTGTTTCGATGTGCCACGTCTCATCAGTGTGGTTAGAATGATATATTCATTAAAACTGAAATGCTTGCACCTGATGGCGCATATTTTTTCTAGTACTTATAATTTTGAAACACAATGGGATGCCAGTGGGTGGGGAAAGTTTTTATCCTAATCTGACCTGATTTTATGGCCGACCTTTTGTGGGTAGTGTAGAATAAAACCGATAGGGGGAGCCACGACTAATGAACTGGATATTATCGGCCTGTCTATTAACAACTATTCTGTCGTTTAAGTAAAACTGTGGTTGGTCGAAATACTTATATCGCGTTCCTACTGATGAGGATAATGGAATTTCTTGACAGATTTTTGGCCGATTGTAGGGAGCCATTTCACTTATATATATATATATATATCTTATTATAATGGAGATTGTGTTTTTCTGTTTGTAACCGAAACTATATACTATTCAAGTCACAATTCCTTAGTTATTTACGTCACATTCTCCATGAATATTTTTATTTAAACCTCAATTATTAATAAAATTGTTTTTCCTTATTAATACTGTTGGCCATATCTACATAAGTAATAACATGCAATTGTATTTATATATACAACAAATAGCGGTTTACAGTGTGAACGGAAGCTAATTTGCATATTGATATTAAAATCTGATTTTAATAAATATGTGCTTCGTATTATTGATTTCTGATTGTTTGATTTTATCTTAATGAATATGAGCAAAAATCTCGTGGATAAATCTTAAAAGAAACCGTTAACAAGAAGAAATAACTGTAATTTTATTCTTTACTTCCTAATTTAACTAAATAGTTAAATTAGGATTATTTAGCAATGAAACACGGGGTGGGGAAGAGTAAGCTTCAGTTGTTTATTTTTTGATTATACCCTCAGTTTCAAATAATTTTATCTGCATTCTTATTTAGTTTCATTACCTTTCTAATTAATATAAATTTTTATGACATTAATACTTGCACCCAGAGGGTGTATATTTGCTAGTATTATATATAATGAGGTTAAGTAAACAAACAAATGTGTTTATTTTTATATGGCTTTAAGCCGACAATTTTTCGAGGATATGTGCTTAATTGAAGTCATGCCTAATTTTGAAAATTAATTAGTTAATAATTAATGAATTTAGGCGGCATATATGTTCAAATGTAAGGCTAAACAAATCGAGAAAATGTCAATCCCTGATGAGACCTAATAGGTCGAAATGTACATTCAGGGATTGACATTTTCTCGATTTGTTTAGCCTTACATTTGAACATATATGCCCGCCTAAAATTCATTAATTATTAACTAATTAATTTTCAAAATTAGGCATGACTTCAATTAAGCACATATCCTCCAAAAAATATAATATATATATATACTAGCAACAAAAACACTCTGGGAGGCGTAAAAGTAATTTTTGAAAGATATTACCTGAGTGGATGGGATTTGAAAATTCAATGTCAGATACTTTGAATCATAAGTAAGTAAAATCATAGAATTTTTTAAAGGAGTAAAAATAAATAAATAAATAAATAAAATACAATTTGAAATGGACACTTAGTTCGTTTCCCCTCAAATAAAATGTTGAGTGGTTCTATTAATTATTAATTAGATAATTATTTTCAATATTTCACAGATAAATTTTACACAAAATCGTAGGTATTTATTTATTTGTAAACCTTTTAGTTAACTTCTTTTTACTAAAAAAAAAGGGGGGGGGTAAAAAAACAATTCTTAAAATTGCTATTCAAATTTTGAGTGTATATAACACAGGGTTGTTCATTATTCTATGTATTCACGATTTTGACTATAAAATAATAAAAATAAAATGATAAAATAAATTTACACAATCATTGAAAATATTGTGACGTAAACTGTGACGTAGTTTTGGATACAGACAGAAATACACTCAATCTCCATTATCAATACTAGCCCAAAAAAAGGCGCCCTCTGGGCAAAAGTATTTAAGTTTTAATATAATTAAATACTATATTGAATTTGAAAACTAATGAAATCAAATTCAAATACAAAAAAAGATTATACTTACTTTTACTTTATTCTAATTGATTTAAATTCAAAATTATACTTAGGATTGCTTTCAATACGTTTGAGAATAAGACAATATATTAGAAATCAATAACACCAAGTAATTATTTATTAAACACGGTTTTATCAAAACTGGTATGCAAATGATTCACACGATATACTATGTAAAGATTTATTACTTAATATATATTACACACATCACAAGATTTTAAACACATTAATAATATGGGCAGTTTTGAGGCAAATCTATATTAGGTAGACCTTAATAGTGACATTGTTAATAAATAAGGATTATTTAATAACCATTGAGAATATAACATTAATAACTAAGGGAAGTGTCACGTTGGTGGTGGCGTAGTTTCGGTTACACACACACACACACACACACACACACACAATCTCCATTGATATATATATGGTCGCCCCCCCCCCAGCAAAAACGTACGTTGACCAGCTCTGTGCGGATGCAGGATGCTGCATAGAGGACCTCCCGAGAATGATGAGTGATAGGGACGGATGGAGAGAGATTGTCATGGATATCCGCGCTGAAAGCGCGACATGATGATGATGATGATGATGATATATATATATATAGTTATTTCCTATAACGCCAACCTAAAAAAGGGGAACCACTCTGAATGAATTTTATCTGCTAATTAATCTACCCATTATTTTCCCATTAAACTAACCATTTACGACATATACTTCTAACAAATTTAAATTTCACTTTATCCAAAAAAAAAAAACCTTACACCATTCATACTTTTTTACTTTATACATAAGAAAAAATAAAAATAGAAAAATAAAAAAATATATAATAAAATAAATAAAATTTTTCTAAAAATCCGTTGCATGTCTACCGTCAACGGGTTAATACTCATCCTGTTTGAAAAAGAGAATTTGTCTATTGTCGAGTTTGGAATATGTCTTCTCTTTTCAAAAACTGTTACAATAAGAGATACATGACTGTCGTCGACCGAGAAACGCGTGGGCGGATGTGCTTATATTTGAAACTACCGCATAACTTTTTTGCAACATCAATGTTTTCGTTTTGAATTCATATTATTTTCGACTCCTCTCTCGATGAGTCCGGAGTAAAAAAAAAAACAAGCTCTGAAGATGATTTTTATAAATCGAAATATTGTTCAATATTAGCTCTGAATATGATATAAAATATTTTCACTTTAAACAGGATATTGTGTTGTTTTCATATCCTTTTATCTATACTCATATATATATATATATATATATATATATATATGTGTGTAACGTAATATCTAATACAATGAACACGCACGTGTGATCGACTGCATTAACCCTGAAGATCCTTATGGTGAAACTCGAGTAGGTTTCTATTGTATCCATTTTATAATATATATATGACTGTCAGAATAAAAGTTGAATCATTTTACAAATTCGAAAATAAAAAATCTATTGTAGCAGAGATTTTGTGTGTAGGAGTTGGTGATACGTTCGTGCTAAATAAGATGAATATTATATGTGGTGGGTGGAGCCTGACTTGTGTACAACAAAACACCCACACAAGAAAAAGGATACGCGAACCCCACCCCCATTTATACCACTAAGCTACATTAGAAAAACTAGCAAGAATATGCTAGGTGTATGTATTTAAGTTTTAATGTAATGAAATATATTAATTAGAAAGACTAACGAAATTAAATAAGATGCATATAAAAAGATTTCATTTATTATATTTTAAGTTTTAATGTAATGAAATATATTAAATTAGAAAGACTAACGAAATTAAATAAGAATGCATATAAAAAGATTATTTATTATATTTTAAGTTTTAATGTAATGAAATTTAATTAAATAAGAATGCCGAAATATATTAAATTAGAAAGACTAACGAAATTAAATAAGAATGAGATTAAGAATTACATTTATTATATTCAAGTATTTAAGATTTAATATAATGAAATATATTAAATTAGAAGACTAACGAAATTAATAAGAATGCATATAAAAAGATTACATTATTATATTTAAGTTTTAAGTAATGAAATATATTAAATTAGAAAGACTAACGAAATTAAATAAGAATGCATATAAAAAGATTTCATTTATTATATTTTAAGTTTTAATGTAATGAAATATATTAAATTAGAAAGACTAACGAAATTAAATAAGAATGCATATAAAAAGATTCATTTATTATATTTTAAGTTTTAATGTAATGAAATATATTAATTAGAAAGACTAACGAAATTAAATAAGAATGCATATAAAAAGATTTCATTTATTATATTTTAAGTTTTAATGTAATGAAATATATTAAATTAGAAAGACTAACGAAATTAAATAAGAATGCATATAAAAAGATTCATTTATTATATTTTAAGTTTTAATGTAATGAAATATATTAAATTAGAAAGACTAACGAAATTAAATAAGAATGCATATAAAAAGATTTTAAGTTTTAATTTAATGAATATATTAAATTAGAAAGACTAACGAAATTAGATAAGAACGTTTATAAAATATTACTTATTTTACTTCTAATTGGTTTCTATAAAATCATTAATAGGATTGATTTTATATATTGGAGAATAAAACAATAATATTAGATATCAATAACTCCAAGTAATTATTTATTAAACCCGGTTTTCTTAAAACCAGTATGCAAATTAACCACACCATATATAATGTAAACCTTATTTCTTAGTTATATACAACACCCATTGCAGGATTTTAAACGCACTAATACCACGGGCCTTTCGGGGTCTGTGTCTATTAATTAAATTAACAGTCGATCCCAGGGGGCTATCCCCCGGGCAACACCTGTCCCCCTTGATTTAAAGGGGCGGGGCTGGGTTTATTGCCCAGCGCCTGAGGTGCCCCCTCGAGGGGGGATGCCGACGGGATCGACGCATTCTTTGTGTCTACATTTTTACGTGGGCCCACCCACAAGCCGAAGCTCATGGGTGAGCCCACATAAAAATGTCCTTGTGTCACCCCCTCATAAGTGGGATGAGAGGCAAATACCCTAATAACATGATATTTTTAACGCAAATCTAACTCAGATTTTCATAGACATCTTTAAAAACTAGATTTATTCTATGTAAAAATGATTTTGACTATAGATTAAATACTCATTGATAAACTTACGCAATTGCTGGGGTAAGGAATGACGTAGTTTCAGTTACCGGCACACTAACTCTCTATAATAAAAAGATAAGTAAAAGTAAAGTTGTCGGGGTGGCTAAAGTCGGTACCAGCCAATCAGCGATGGGGTCAATCCCCTTTTCACAAGCGCTAGACTAAGGAGATTTATTTGCATCTGAGGTGGAGTGCCACACCTACCATCAGCTCCTTACTTTACCACACAGATCTCTGTGCTACTCATACGCTGAGTTGGCAAGGGCTGGTATTGGACAAGGAACCATGTGGTGTCTAACCGAACGCTCTACGACTGAGCTAACCCGGCAGTCCCATAATAAAAATATGATATAGAAATTTTCAAATCATAATTTTTATTTTTATTAATTTTTGTAGTTTATTCATTAATTATGTTCCATTCGTGTTAAATAAGATATACAACATTGTTACGAACCGCTTCCTGCCGCTAATCCACCTTTCTAAATCAGGCGCTGACTAGAGCTTAACGAGAGGAAATACGAATTAAGTGGTCGGCACGTGTCTTGTGTGCAAGAAGTCCGCTCACCTCATATAAATGGCCGAAGAGAAATGAACATTATCCAGTGACGAGGAAGTGAAATCTGTAGTGAAGAAGTGGCTCAAAGAACAGTCAACAGAATTTTATGGGGCAGGACACATGCTCTCATTTGAAGGTGTAACACAGTCACCGTTTCTCTCAATATCTACGTAGAGAAGTAGGTATGTAATCCGATGAGGACCAGCTTCATTTTGATGTATGATACTTGTTCCTGTGTTGGTAATTATACATGTCCTAAACAAAATGGCATTACATTTTGAACCTCTCGTATATTTTTTTTATTTTTATTAATATTTGTAGGTAATTCATTAATTATGATCCATTCGTGTTAAATAAGATATACAACATTGTTACGAACCGCTTCCCGCCGCTAATCCACCTTTCCAAATCGGGCACTGACTATAGCTTAACGAGAGAAGAAATGAATTAAGTGGTCGGCACGTGTCTTGTGTGCAAGAAGTTCGCTTATCTCATATAAGTGGTTGCAAGCGAAGGTGAACTGTACTCTCAAGCAGATATAGTGTACTCAGAATCTCCAGGTTACGTACTTTTACTAGAAGGGCCTGTGAATTAGGGTAGGTCGATTTTGGAATAGAAACTGTAACGTCTCCAATGTGGCGAAAGTTGAAAATTAGGATAAAGAATTACCACACAAATATTTTTCTTCAAAACTTGCCTTCGTTTGAGAAAAAATAGTTCCATCTTTAAAGGTGTTATCACTGTCACAACTTAATTATTTGGTAAAAAGCAGCATATTGGAGGTGTCGGTAGTAATGGGGGTATATTTTCAATTTTAATTAAATTTATAACTTATTCGTTTCATCTTATTAAAATAAATTTCTGTTTTAAATATTGAAATTGCTAAATTTTCTAACCAATTTTGAAGATTAAGGAACAAGTATATATATATAATATAATATATATATAAAGACAAGCCTTCTGTCACCTCGGTTGCCAAGAGAATTGTTAAGACTGTAGGGATTATCTTTCCTTAGTTGATGCGGTTTACCGTTAGATGGCGTTGCGTGCAGATTATAAAAACATAGTACCACCAAAATAAACCTCTCTTTCTCTCGGACTCTCCAGCCTTCAAACTAACACTCAAGCCATCTCCATACATTTGAACCGGGGGGGGGGGGCATAGCTGCAGACTTTTAACTGTAGCTGTACAGGGGGCCAAATTAGTGAAATAGAAATTAGGACTGAGCCTATTCTCGTTGTGGCCACCCCAAGTGGAGTTTAATAGGTTTGAATTCAGTATTCGTTCTCCTAGACTGGTTGCCTAAGGTTAAAGAACCCAGTCTGCCCTACTATTTTATCCATAGCTGGAGGGAGAGTAATTAGATTCATACCTTTTCCAAGGGTATTAACGTTATATAAACCGTAGCTTCGTTCAGGATTTGAACTCTGGTCGACGAGTCCATTTCTTACGACTCTAACCATTACACCACGTCTCTAATCTAAATATAATTTACTCTATGCTTTCATAGACGTATACCCCTCCCCACCCCCCACCCGAAAAACTGGCATTTCCTGTGTACAATACACGTGCTCTGAAAATATCTCTCATAGATGCCACGCCTCCGTGACATCCTATTCGGAATACACAACACGTGAGAACCTTTAATTCTCTATTAATTGCTTCAGACTAAATTCAAAGACCCTTTTTCTTTTGACTTTCATCTATTCTGTTTTGTATGGTTTCCTTTGGACTTGCTTAAACAACAATAAAGTCTATTTGTTATAACTCTTTGTCAAAATTTGTTCAATATATATTAAAATATTTGAAAGAACACAAAATACCTGTTGGTAAGGCTTTAATGGCAAATAAAAAACGTCTACATAACTTTTGACAGTGATATAACAAATAAAAAGTGCTCAATAAAAAAAGTCTACATAACTTTTACACAGGAGAATGGTAACAAGGGGGAAGGCTTAACCACATAGGATCAAGGGAGATAAGTTCAATGTTCAATAGGTGATGAGTTAAGAAGAGTGTAGAATATGTTTATGTCAAGTTGGAGAAAATGATAGACATCAACTATCCATTTCATTTCAAAGACTTTTTTCTTTAGGACTTTCATCTATTCTGTTTTGTATTTTTTCTGTTGGACTTTGTTTAGACAATAAAGTTTGTTTGTTATAACTCTTAGTCGGGATTTGTTATATATATATATATATATATATATATATATGTTTATGTCACATTGGAGAAAATGATAGACACCAACTATTATTTCATTTCAAAGACTATTTCTTTAGGACATTAATCTATTCTGTTTTGTAGTCTTTATGTTGGACTTTTAGACAATAAAGTCTGTTTGTTATAACTCTTTGTCGGGATTTGTTCAATATTCATGTCACGTTGGAGAAAATGATAGACACTGACTCTCATTTTCGATTTCCAACATTCTGTGTACCTGTTACATGGTGACTTCTACGCAGTAAGTGACAACCTTTATTCTTCATTTTATAGTCTCAGTCTATCTACGAAGACTTTTCTCTTAGGAGATTAATCTATTCTGTTTTGTATTCTTTCTGTTGGGCTTTGTTTAGACAATAAAATTTGTTTGTTATAACTCTTAGTCGGGATTTGTTATATATATATATATATATATATATATATATATGTCACATTGGAGAAAATGATAGACACCAACTATTATTTCATTTCAAAGACTATTTCTTTAGGACATTAATCTATTCTGTTTTGTAGTCTTTATGTTGGACTTTGCTTAGACAATAAAGTCTTTTTGTTATAACTCTTTGTTGGGATTTGTTCAATGTTTATGTCATGTTGGAGAAAATGATAGACACCAACTATTATTTCATTTCAAAGACTCTTTTCCTTAGGATTTTCATATATCCTGTTTTGTATTCTTTCTGTTGGACTTTGTCTAGACAATAAAGTCTATTTGTTATAACTCTTTGTCGGCATTTGTTCAATATACATGTTTGAGTCATTTTGTGAAATATGATTGGCACCAACTACTATTTCATTTTCAACATATGTATGCATATATATACATATTTATGTATCAAAATATCTGCACCATTTATAATTGATATAATATATTTTGATTCCAATTTCTTTGCAGTTGAAAGAGACCCTTGATAAAAGTATTACCAAACATCAAAATATCTGCACCATTTATAATTGATATAATATATTTTGATTCCATTTTCTTTGCAGTTGAAAGAGACCCTTGATAAAAATATTATCAAACATCAAAAAGATCTGGCACAGTATGAAAGAAAATTTCTTGAAGAAAAAGTTTGTAAAAAAATTTCTTTTGATTTTTCTTGATTTATTTAAAAGATAGAATTAATGATTAGGGTAGAGTATAAAATCCTATATATTTTTTTATTGGATTCTTTTCGTACAATAAGGATGATGGCGTAGTGTCCAAAATAAAATAAAAAAATTTTTTTATCTGCATCTGCGCAAGTGACTGCAGGCCAATTCTTGAGTGATAGTCTTTGGTGCACTGAATGCACACAAACTGTGATGCTTTCTGGGGCTGCTGGCTTTTCTCTCTCTTTCTGGCTCTCTTTTCTTTTGAGGCTACTCTCCTCTCTGCCTCACCCCTCTCCGTGCCTATATTTTATATCCAAATAAGAAAAAACATTATTTTGTATCCAAATAAGGAAAAACATAAAAATCGCACCAAACACAATTGTTTTTCTCAAACTTAAGAAAAATAGATTAAAAAATTAATTATACATCTGTCAGAGTTCGATTTGATAAAGCCAATCACGAGTGGTGCTTACACATACGTCTGCGCTTTACCGCCAAAATAGAATATCAAAATCGGAGCTGATTGTTAGGTATTTAACAGAGACCAAATCAACAAACATTCAGATTCCATTCCGCTTCAAGACAGTGCTAAACGATGTCTACAGCCGGATGATATCAATTTTACCGACCATCAGCCTGTCAGTTGAAGAAACAGGTGTCTGAGAATTAACTTTGAGCAAACGATCCGACTTGCTGATTACAAAAACTTAGAAAATTTCTTGAAGAAAAAGTTTGTAAAAAATTTTCTTTTATTTCTCTTTGTTATAACTCTTTGTTGGTATTTGTTCAATGTTTGTCATGTCGGAGAAAATGATAGACACCAACTGTCATTCCATTTTCAACAACACCATAAAATAAAACTCAGCGACAAAACACCGGGTGTTTTTCTTCGAACACTGTGACACTAATTCAAATTTTGGACGAGACTGGTAGCATTTTACATAGCGCTAATACTCTTGGGAAAGGTATGAATCTAACTATTCCCCTTCCAGCTATAGATAACTAGTAGGGCGGACTGGGCTCTTGGTTAGGCAACCACTTTAGAAAAGAAACCCCGCTTAAAAATTTACTTTTACATCTTGCTCATGTGGTAAACATATACAGCTCTCTCTTCAGTCTCGCTTCAACGACCTGCTCCTTCGTACTGTTTCTAAAACGTGATCTTTTTCTGTTGTCTTCCGGTGAACCGTTTGCTTTATTTTAGGACAGTGACACTCAAACGGATCGCCCAACCTTCCTTCAGTTTAGCTGTTCTTGCCAATGTGAGAAAAAATGAAAGGGAATAGGACCGGTTTAACTTAGTCGATAGAGCATCCGCTTAAGAACTACAAGGCTCCAGGTTTGATTCCGGCCCTCGCCAACTCGGCGCACGAGTAGCACAGCTTCTGTGCGGTAAAGTGGAGAGATGATGGTAGGTGTAGTGCTCCACTTCAGAAGCAAAAACAATCTCATTGGTCTACTGCAAACGAAAAGGGGATAGACACCCTCACTGTCCGGCTGATAACTGCAATATACCTCTCCTCCTACTTTACATTTTGTTTTGTGGGTGGAGGTCGATTAGTCTAGAAGAAAACACCCACGCAAAAATAAAATAAAAAAATCTTTCGATCAAACCCTTAACTTCCCCAGGAAAAGTAAAATAAAGAATTTTTAGATCATAATTTTCACCTTTATTATTTGTAGTTCATTTATTAATTTCGATTTTATCATTGTTTTTTTTTTTTTTTTTTGTTTTTTTTTTTTTTGGTTTCTTTGGTAATTAATAATTAAATTCATTAGGATTAAATTAATTAGCGTCTTTAATTAAATTTTCGGTGAAATTTTAAACAACGCATGAAAATAATTTTTAACCACCTTCTTTATTTTCCTGAAATTCATATTACAAAAGTTTATTTTGGATGCTAAGAATATTTATTTAGACGAGCAAATATATGAACTCTTCGGGTGCAAGTATTTAAGTTTTAATGTAATAAAATATTGTTGCATAGGGCTTGACTCGGGCCACAAATCGTACATGTTATATACTGGCATCTTCAAACTCACGCTAATCTGAATCGTATACGTTGCTGGTATACAGCGGAGATCGTTTCTGATTCCTAGACGATGTATCTAGTGGTCGCTTAAATGAATCACAAGGCATGCTCTATGTAGTAGGAGATTTGACTTTATTTCTCTCATCTCGGTTGTACGTGGTGGATGTGAGTGGCGGGCCTTGATAATGGGCACTACCACTGCTGGTGTAATGGAAGGTAGTGAGCGCTCCTCACTGCTCGCTAGCAGCGCTCGACCGTATCAACGGTCACCCAGTCCGCTCTTTTCGCCGTCTCTCTGGGGTCTGCCTCTGGGCTGCCTGATGACCGCTTAAGTATTGACGACCGCCCACACATCCTTTTGTTCCTTGACCGGAAGTCCTTTCTCTTTGTTCAAATTCCCGTTTGTCCAGATGAAGTCTTTTGTTACACTGCTTCATCCCCCCTCTTTTTAATTCAACCGGAAATTCCTATTTCCGTTTGTACAATATCCAACAATATGATATTAAATTAGAAAGGTTAACGAAACTAAATAATAATGCAGATAAAATTATTTGAAACAGAAGAGTGTATAATAAAAAATATAGAATAACTGAAATTTACTCCCTTTTTTCATTACTAAATTTTCCTAATTTAACTATTTAGTTAGAATAGGAAATAAAGAATAAAATTAGTTATTTTTTTTGTTAATGGATTTCATTTAAGATTTATCCCAGATATTTTTGCTCTTATTCATTAAGATAAAGCCAAACAATTAGAAATCAATCATACTAAGCACATATTTATTAAAATCAAAGTTTAATATAAATATGCAAATTAACCTTACCGTTCAAACTGTAAACCGCGATTTTGTAGTATATATAAATACAATTGCATGTTATCATTATGTAGATCTGTGGCTTCGGCCTCTGGACCATTGATTAACAGCGTCGACCAGGGGGGCATACACCTGCCCCCTCGATTTAAAGGGCAGGTCTGGGTTTATTGCCCAGTGCCTGAGGCGCCCCCCTTGAATACGCAATTTTTCACCCGGAGTCTCGGCGTAGACCCGTACACGTGGAAAATATCATGTAGATCTGGCCGGGGTCCAGTGGCTTCGGCCCTGGATCTGTACAAGTTAATAGCGTCAATACCTGCCCCCTTGATTTAAAGGGGCAGGGCTGGGTTTATTGCCCAGCGCCTGACGCGCCCCTCTTGAGGGGAATGCCGAAGGGATCGACGCAATTTTTCCACCTACCACCCATGAGCTTCGACTTGTGGGTGGTCCCACATAAAAATGTCTTTGTGTCCAGCCCTCATAAGTGGGATGAGAGGCAAATACCTGTAGATATGGTCATCAGTATTGATAATGTAAAATAATTTTATTAATAATTGTTTAAATAAGAATAAGTATCATAGAGAATGTGACATAAATAACTAAGGGAATTGTGACTTGAGTAGTAATATAGTTTCGGTTTACAGAAAAATACACAATCTCCATTATAATAAGATATATCCCTACAAGTAGCTAATTAGTAAGGAAACAATACTGTTATCAATTATTTACTTATTTACTGCGGTTATATTTCAATATAACCAAGGGTGTTCTTGGCACTTCAGGTATATTTGTTTTGTTACGTGGGGTTTTTACTTTCAATTCCCATGCCCGCTATCCCACTGGGAATATGTCTGGTCGAATAATGTTAGAACACACATACACACACACACACACACACACACATATATATATATTATATATATATATATATATATATATATATATAAAGATAAATCTAATGAGTCAGACGAACCTACTATTAGCCCTGAAGAGCATTAAGCGAAACTAATAGTAAGTTCGTCTGACTCATTAGATTTATCTTTATTATTTGGTCTACTTAGGTATTGGGCACTTTTTACTTATTAGCTATTCTCCTAGCGGTTATATATATATATATATATATATATATATATATATATATATATATAAATTGTTTTTCTTTTGGCCAAAATACTGTACCAATAGATTATTTTTTGTTGGTACGATTATCTTGGTCTTTTCTTTTTTTCAAAAAATTTTTTTCTCCCCGGTTGATGTTTGGTAGTATATTTTTACAATCAAACTATTTGCTGTTTTTTTTCTCACCGCAAAGATTTACCAACACGCTTATATATATATATATATATATATATATATATATATATATATATATATTATGGAAAAGGTGACTTACCGGTGAATATGGTCACAATGATTAGTTGATGCAAAATTCAGAAAGCTAAGGCAGCGATATAACCAATAAAAAGTGCTCAATACGTTAGTAGAGCAAATTTATTGTATTACAGGCACAAGTGATAACCTACTCGAGTTTCACCATAAGGATCTTCAGGGTTAAATCCACTGGATTAATCAAGATATTGATTAATTGCAGTCGATTACACGGTTCGTGTATTCGACGAACGCTGCTTTGAAATTCAAAAGTTTATTTACTAAGCTAAGCTGTGGCACAAGGCCAGAAGCATGGGGCGCCCACTGAGAATCGAACTCGCTAATAATGATCTGCAAATCAAATCTAGCTTGCTAACCATTACACCACATGAGGTGCCCAACAGACATATACTAGTAAAAGTGCCCAGTCTAAAAATCAGACTAAAAATTTCTTAGGCACCCCAGGGAGTGGGTGAGAAAGGGAAAATCAGGAGTAAGAGAGTGATTAAGAGGGAATAGTATTATCTGCGTTATTCGGACTATCGTCCCCATCTTCATTGTTATTTGTACAACGTTTCGGCCGATATACCCTCCGGCCTTCTTCAGGTATATCGGCCGAAACGTTGTACAAATAACAATGAAGATGGGGACAATAGTCCGAATAACGCAGATAATACTAATCTTCAAGCCTCATCTCAAACATTCAGAGAAATAGTAAGAGGGAATAATTTATCAAATTACAAAATCGCTGAGACTTTGTATATTACAACGTTTATTTATTTTAGGAATTTTTGTTTGCATTTAAATTATTTTTTAAAAAATGTAATCCAAAACTCGTGAGTGTTTTGAAACAATTTTATTTTTCTAAAAACATTCTTGTACATATGACCAAAACTTACTTTCATTTCTTAATTGCTTGTTGCATTAAAGTGATAAAGATATCTTCTATTAATAATGGAGATTTATATTCATAAAGATAACTACTTGGATATACCCTTACACTTGCTGAAGTAGTCGTATCCGTAGGGTAAGTTCTGAAAGCTTGGAAAGGAACTGGTTAATTTTCAATTATTGTTGTCAGATATGAATTTACATAGAAAGATTACAAGCACTAATTGTCTCGCTGAAAGATACATCTTATCTTATCTATTAATAATGGAGATTCGCTTCCGGTTTTTGTCTGTAACAAAAACTACATCACTGCTTACGTCACTATACCCGAAATCGTCATAACATAGAATAAATACACTCAAAATTTGAGCATGCAATATTAGACAGTCCTCATTGTTTTTTAAAACAAGTTTTAATAGATACATCCCCAGTATCATATATTTATGTATAGTTTGTTTTATTTTAATAGATATTCAAAGTTAATAGAACTTAGTTTCAATTTCAAATTGTTTTTTTTTTTTTTTTTTTACTCCTTTAATAAATTTGATGATTTCATGATTTATGGTTCAAACTCTCCGACATTTATTTTTAACTTCCACCTCTTCAAGCAATATCTTTCAAAAAAAATATTTTTACATCGCCCGGAGGGTGTTTTTTATTTTGCTAGCTCATTTAATCTATTTTCTTTTTACCCCTAAAAAAGTAACAATTAAAAAAGTATTAAACATGTGTCCGTATTTATTTAGCCCTGTCATCTGGGGCTATAGAATACACTCGTTCAACATCGGGTATATAAACTGGGAGAGAGAGAGAGAGAGAAGAGATAGGTAGAGAGATGATGGTCTTACTTTTAAAACTTCTGTTTAATACGTCTACTGGTTCTACCTCATCGTTCTTCTCTTGTTGATTCTGGTGGGCATGAAATAACCAAGTAAGGGTTGACATGCCGTAAATCCAACCAACCAAACAAACCGTCGGGTTTAGGGAGGGAGGAGATGGATCGGCTCCAAAGACATATTATTTTATTTTTACGCCCCCCTCTTTTGATTAACATACGAAGGTTTAAATAACGCCATTTTGAAGTATCTATCCATTTGTAGATTTTTTTTGTCTGTTTTGTCTCTCTTTAGTAAAACGATAAATTTCGAGTTTTGCTTCGACCTTAATATCTTTACTAAATCTATTCCTTTTCAAATTCTCTCTCTCTCTCTCTCTCTCTCTCTCTCTCTCTTTCTTCTCTCTCAATATCTTGACTAAATCTATTCCTTTTCAAATCCATCAAGTTTCTCTTTTTGAAGTGTGGCAACTTTTATTGTGACAAGAATTTTGTTGTAAATCATTGACAGTCACGATAGAAGATGCACTTTCGAGGGTTCAGATTTCAATTTTAATGGGACAAGAATTCTGGGAAATCGTACAAGTCTTCTTTTTTTTCTTTTTTTTTTTTTTTTAGTTTAATTTATCATTTTTAATTTTGTTGTTTGTCCGTTATTTTTATGCTTATATGGGAATCCCTCTCTTACTTTGTGTTTGTCTGTCCCTTTCTTTCTTTCTTTTTCATTCTTCTCTCTTTCTCATTCCTTTATTTCTCTCTCTCTCTCTCTCTTTCCTCTTTCTTTCCTTTCTATTTCTCTTTCTTTCCTTTCTATTTCTCTTTCTTTCCTTTCTATTTCTCTTTCTTTTTCTTTCTCTTTCTCTCTTTTCTTTTTCTTTCTCTCTCTTTTTCTTCTTTCTCTTTTTCTTTCTTCTTTTTCTCTTTTTCTTTCTTCTTTTTCTCTTTTTCTTTCTCTTTTTCTTTCTTCTTTTTCTCTTTTTCTTTCTCTTTTTCTTTCTTCTTTCTCTCTCTTTTTCTCTTTTTCTTTCTCTCTTCTTTCTTTTTTTTTCTCTTTTTCCTTTTCTTTCTCTTCTTCTTGCTCTCTCTTTTTTCTTTCTCTTTCTCTCATTAATCCCATATTTATTATTACCCCAAGACCCCCCCCCCCCAATTATGAGGCCATGAGGCGGATGATGAATTAACTTCATTCTCCGAAAAGAGAGATGGTTGTCAACCATCACTCTACGGTTGGCGCTCAATAAAAAAATATTCATATGCTGAGATTAGATGTGGCACAAGGCCAGTAATCTGGGGGTGTCTAGTGAGAGTCTAATTTGTTTACTCAGTAAACAACCTTAGGAAAATCTCTTTTTTCCCCTTCTTGTTTCTCCCTACCGCCGTCTGTGTATCAGTCTTTTTACTCTCCCTCTCTCTCTCTTTCGCCCCCTCACTTTTGCCCTTCTCTCCCTCTCTCTCGCCCTTTCTCTCTCCTCTCTCTCTCTCTCTCTCCTCTTCTCTCTCTCTCTCTCTCTCTCTCTCTTTCTCTCTCTCTCTCTTTCGCCCTCTCTCTCTCTCTCTCTCTTTCGCCCTTCTCTCTCTCTCTCTTCTCTCTCTTTCGTCCTTCTCTCTCTCTCTCTCTCACTCTCTTTCGTCCTTCTCTCTCTCTCTCTCTCTCTTTCTCTCTCCTCTCTTCTCCTCTCTCTCTCTCTCTCTCTCTCTCTCTCTCTCTCTTTCTCTCTCTCTCTCTCCTCTCTCTCTCTCTCTTTCTCTCCTTCTCTCTCTCTCTCTCTCTCTCTCTCTTTCGTCCTTCTCTCTCTCTCTCTCTCTCTTTCGCCATTATCTCTCTCACCTCTCTCTCTCTCTCTCTCTCACCTCTCTCTCTCTCTCTCACCTCTCTCTCTCTCTCACCATTTCTCTCTCTCACCATTCTCTCTCTCTCTCTCTCTCTCTCTCTCTCTCTCTCTCTCTCTCTCTCTCTCTCTTTCGCCATTCTCTCCCCTCTTTCGCCCCTCTCCATCTCTCTCAGGGCCAACGCCATTTTATGAACGTTGTCTTAGAAAACAGTCCATGTCTGCCAGCATTTATTAATTTTAAAAATTCCGTGTCCTCCTCATAGCCTTGTGCTAGCCAAATCATTGTCACAGTAAATAAAGTTAACTAGCAAAAATATTTAGGTATTTAAGTTTTATAAAATAATTTGAAACAGAGGGGGTATAATTGAAAATAGAACACCTTTGAAACTAACTCTTCCCTTATTTTCCATCACTCCCGTCTTTCATTGCTAGATTTTCCCATTTAAAGTTGAAGTAAAGAATAAAATTACAGTTATTTCATCTTGTTTAATTGATTTCTTTTAAGATTCATCCCCGAGATTTTTACTCATATTTATTGAGATAAACCAAATTATTATAATACTAAGCACATATTTATTAAAAGATCAATATGCAAATTAGCCTTCCCCGTTAACACTGTAAGCCGCTATTTTGTTATCTTATTATAATGGAGATTGTGTGTTTTTCTGACTGTAACCGAAACTAAATCACTACTCAAGTCACAATTCCCTTAGTAATTGCCGCCACATTCATCATGAATTTATCCTTATTTTAACCTCAATTATTAATAAAATTGTTTTTCATTATTTATACTGTTAACCATATCTACATACTAATGACATGCAATTGTATTTATATATACAACAAAATAGCGGTTTACAGTGTGAACGGGAAGGCTAATTTGCATATTGATATTAAAAATGTAATTTTAATAAATATATGCTTAGTATTATTGGTTTCTAACTGTTTGGTTTTATTTTAATGAATATTAGCAAAAATCTCTTCAATGAATCTTAAATGAATTCCATTAACAAGAAAAGATAACTGTAATTTTATTCTTTACTTCCTCTTTTAACTAAATAGTTAAATCAGAAAAAATAACAATGAAAGACGAGAGTGATAGAAGAGTAAGTTTCAGTTGTTCTATTTTTCGATTATATTCCTCTCTGTTTCAAATCTTTTTATTTGCATTCTTATTTAGTTTCATTAGCCTTTCTAAATTTAATGCGATATTTAATTACATTAAAAGTTAAATACTTGCACCCGGAGGGTGCATATATTTGCTAGTATTTATAAATAAAATTGCATGTTATTAGTATGTTGATATGGTCAACAGTGGCTTCGGCCTCTGGACCATTGCTATAATTAACGGCGTCGATCCCAGGGGGCCATCCCCCCAGGCAACACCTGCCCCCTTGATTTAAAGGGGCAGGGCTGGGTTTATTGCCAAGCGCCTGAGGCGCCCCCCTTGAGGGGGAATGCCGACGGAATCGACGCAATTTTTTCACCCGCCACCCCATGAGTCTCGGCTTGTGGGTGGTCCCACATAAATAGGGCCTTCGTGCCTGACCCGTACAAGTGGGGTACGTGGAAAATATCATGTAGATATGGTCAACAGTATCAATAATGTAAAACAATTTTATTGATAATCGAGGCTTAGATGAAAATAAAATCAGGGAGAATTTGACGTAAATAACTAAGGGAATTGTGAGTTGGGTACTGATATAGTTTCGGTTACTGACAAACAAATACACAATCTCCATTATAATAATAGATAATAGCAATGACGCCTGTGTACAAAAAAGTGGATGTGTGCGGGGGGTGGGGCTGGAGTACTGAAAACAATTCGATTTTTTTGTGATTGTGTTATTTCTATTATCGATCTGGTATTGATGCCGAGATGCCGACAAAAACAATACCACCCCCACCCACCCCCGACAAAACAACATTCCACCCCCACCCCACCCCCAGAATCCTCGTAAGATCAAAGGTACAGCTCAAAGCCAAAATATCTTAATCTATAAGTTCCGATATAAAGCTTATCGGACAAGACAGGACTGCATAGGTGTGTCACTTATTAAAGATCGAGCACCTGACATTAAACTAGTAGTGAGGTTCCAATTCTAGATCTCTAGGGGGTGGAGTACACCTTCATTGCCACTACTCCCAGCTTCACAATAACTCTGAGTGGTAGTATATGTTAGGGCACCATCTATAGGTTCATCATCATGTCATGCTAGTAGCACGGATATCCATGACAATCTCTTGCTAACCGTCCCTATCATTCATTGCTTTCGGAAGGTCCTCAGCGCAGCATCCAATATCCGCGCAGAGCTGACCAATGTCTTTGCTGGACGATCCACATTGGTTTCTGTTGTGAGGTTTTAAGGGGTCAAATAAGAACAAAACGACGGGTAATAAATGTAGAAAAATGTATTAACAGAAAGTAGACAAATACAATAGAGAGATGTGGAAATTACGTCCGAAGAACAGAGTTATTGGCATACTCGCATTGGCTTACTGCTAAGCCACAATTATCCCTGTTATTTATAGTAACCTGTCGGCGCATTCCATTAGTCTTATAGGGTGTATCACCTATAACAGATTGAAAATATTTTTATCTCATAATATTTGCCCATTTACTACAATGATAATTATTACACAACACGAAGTTTTGACTGTGGATTGTGAGTTATCTCCCTTTTAACTTGTCTTGTCCATTCTATTTTTCACATTGATAACCATTGTATCTAACGCATCCTCCCATCAACTGACCAAATATGAAATAAGAACAAAAAGAGTAAAAGGAAAAACAATAGAGAGATGTGGAAATTACGTCCGACAAATAGTTATTGGCTTACTCGCATTGGCTTACTCGCAAGCCACAATTGTCCCTGTTACTTATAGTAACCCGTCGGCGCATTCCATTACTTATAGGGTGTATCACCTATAACAGTTTCCATAGGAGAACGTCACTTATGAGTTCGTCTCACTGGGATGGTTTGTGTGATGGGGAACAAGTACAGTTGCTTTCTTGTGGGATATTGTTTCCACGATTTGTTTTATATCGTACGCAGTATTTTTTGTGCAGCTTCCATCTAGCTTATTTTCAAGGCACTGCATTAGGGTCCAAGTGGTACAGACATATAGTAGTACTGATAAAACTACGTCTTAAAAGAATTGTTACTTTAACTTGTCAGTGAGATCGGATTTCCATATGACTGATAATCGGTCTATGGCAGACCAAGTATAAAGATACATGACAGTTTGGTTCCAAATTTGGTTGACCCTTAGGGAGAGGAATCAGAAGTGCTTAGCTAAGGTGCAAGTGTACAGCCATACAGTAGTACTGATACAGCTTGGAAGAATTGTTGCTTTAACTTGTCAGTGAGATCGGATTTCCATATGACTGATAATCGGTCTATGGCAGACCAAGTATAAAGATACATGACAGTTTGGTTCCAAACTTGGTTGACTCTTAGGGAGAGGAATCAGAAGTGCTTAGCTAAGGTGCAAGTGGTACAGCCATACAGTAGCACTCATACAGCTTGGAAGAATTGTTGCTTTAACTTGTCAACAAGATCGGATTTCCATATGACTGATAATTTGTCTAAGGCAGACCAAGTATAAAGATACATGACAGTTTGGTTCCAAATTTGGTTGACTCTTAGGGAGAGGAATCAGAAGTGCTTAGCTAAGGTGCAAGTGGTACAGCCATACAGTAGCACTCATACAGCTTGGAAGAATTGTTGCTTTAACTTGTCAGTGAGATCGGATTTCCATATGACTGATAATTTGTCTATGGCAGACCAAGTATAAAGATACATGACAGTTTGGTTCCAAATTTGGTTGACTCTTAGGGAGAGGAATCAGAAGTGCTTAGCTAAGGTGCAAGTGGTACAGCCATACAGTAGCACTCATACAGCTTGGAAGAATTGTTGCTTTAACTTGTCAGTGAGATCGGATTTCCATATGACTGATAATCGGTCTATGGCAGACCACGCCTTAGATAATAAAAAAATTATACTACTCTAAATTTTTGAGATGAGGCTTGATAATTAGTATTATTTGAATTATTGTTTTCTGTGCAACGTTTCCGGAACCCGAGAAGGCTCCCGAGTCCGACAAGAAATACCCGAAGAAGGCCGATCGGCCGAAACGTTGTACAGATAACAATGAAGATGAGGACAATAGTTCGAATAATCCAGTTAATACTAACCAAAAAATGAGTTTAGAAAAATTTGAACACCTAACAAGAATAAATAAAACAAAAACGTCTTCGGTATAAAATAACCCAACAAGAGTTGACATTCTGTAAAATCCAACCAACCAGCATCATAATGATAACAGTAGTGTAGGTGGGATTTTAATAACTCCTGCAGTTTGGAGTGTCCTGAATATGACTCTAAAATGCATTTTTATTTTGCAGCATTTGGGGTGGGGAAGTATCCCTCGATATGGTCTTTTGGACGGAATTAGGTGATCCGTTTGTATTTCCAAATACTAGAGGATTACATTGATATCTATTATAAGACGACCTTGTCGGCTGTACCTCAGCAGAGGAGTGAGGTCCATCCAATGAGGCCACCTGATGGCCGTAGGATGCGACCCGTGATGCTTAAGGATGGAACCCTGGTGACTGAGCAGTCCATGTCCTGCAACAGTCTTTGGCCCTTACTTAGGCTAGATGGGCGGTCGGAGAAGCCCCCTCAAATCAATCGGCGGGTCAGGTCAAGCCCTAGCACCTATATGATTGTCTCGACCTTATTGCCCTTATGGCTAGCCCCCCAACCCTTTTTATCATATAGGTGCTAGAAGGCGATGGCTGAGGGTCATATTGTCCAGGGTATGATAAAATAAAAATGAGACCGTCCAAATTTTCCAAGATAAAATGCAAAAAATATAAATCCTGATTATCTGGTGTTGCTTATCCGCCGAATTCTTATTTCCTAAATAAATAAGGGTTCATTCCGTTTTTATTAGAAGAGATGGGGAAAGATAGATAGAGGGGGTGTTTGCTAATTGTTTGTGCGCTTTTCCTGGAAGATCCCAATCAATTAACTGATACCTCAATGGTATTTGTTGCCGTATAGGGGACTCGCTGAGAGCGTTGACCGATAGACACGGATGGAGAGAGAGAGAGAGTCCTGGCAGTTCGTGATGTCGGAACGCCTTGTTGATCATGGGAATATGAATAAGTAAAAATAATTATACTCTTTATTTCTGTCTAATGTCCAGCACAAATAAACCGCAGGTGTTGCCATTGTTTTGCGCGACCACTGTAGTTCAAACTGTTAATTATTCCCCGCGTACGAGCGGGCCTCAAAGATAAACCGAGAGATAAAGTGCGTGAAAGATAAAGCTCTGGCACCCCCTCTTGCTAGATCTTTATCTAATTATAACCCCCCTACACCTTCCCACGATTCCCAACAAAGTCACCCCCGTTCGGGTCCATTTCGCCGAAGATTTAAAAACAACGCGTGTAGAAAGGCGACTGGCAAATTGTCTTGTGCACGTCATGGCAGCCGTGGGCGGCCGTGTGGAGAAAAGACGGAGAGTGAACTGGGGGGAGGGGAAAAAAATACGGACTCGACTGGTCAATTAAAATGAAATAAACTACACACCTAACGCGTCTAATGAGCTGTGGAGGGTCCCAACGCCAATCGTCTAGTCGAAAAGAAATAAAATTCAAAGCGAGTCGCCTGACTAACACCATAAAATGTTAATTTCCGATTCGCGTAAATTGGGAGTTATTGCAAATATAGGCTTCTCTCAGGATACAAGGGGGAGATGTCCGAGGGGCGCGAGGGCTGTAGAGGGCATCGGCCGTCGTCACACATCATCAGTTGCATATCTGGTCGGTTTTCGACTTAATTTTCATATTTCTTATGTTGTCTTTTGTTTTCACGTTGTATAGGATTTTTGTGACTACAATTTTTTATTGTTAACAATGTTTTATGAATATATACATCATCATAATATCGCGCTGATATATACATATGTGTGTGTGTAAGAGTAAATATGGAAAATAAATCCGACAATATAAAGAAAATTTGAAAAAACAAGTGTTCCGAAAATAGGATGAATTTAATCATCGATGTTTAAACATTTCGGTTTCATTGAATCTTCATCAGGATGTATCTTGGGGTGAAGAATCGCCAATGTGTGGATCGCGACTTGCCTTTCAAAAATATAACGCTAATCGAATACAGTTACACAACTAAAAAGATTTTCATCACCTGTCATCTATAAAAACATCCATCATTTTCTTCAACCCAAGAGACATCCTGATGAAGGTTCAATGTAACCGAAATGTTTAAACATCGATAATTAAATTCATATTTTCGGAACACTTGTTTTTTCAAATTTTCTTTATTTATTTATATATATATATATATATATATATATATAAGAGAGAGAGAGAGAGAGAGAGAGATACTGATAGGTACGCGTCCTGACTGACAAAAATCTAAAAGGACGCAGTACAATCGTATCCATGCGTCCCATTTTTTTTCCTTTTTCTTCCCTCACCATTTCAAACTAACTGTAAATACATTTCAATAGTTTCTTAGGAACGAATGACACAGGATAGGTTACAATGTAGTAGTTAGACGGCTTTAGTTGGGACCCAAAAATTTTCCCAGGGACTCATTTTAAAACAAATATGTGCGTCTCAGGACGCATTAAATCAGAGACACACACACACACACACACATACATGATATATGTATATTATATATATATATATATATATATATATATATATATATATATATATATATATATATATATGAGGAAAAATGAGTAAAGAAAAGAAAAGTAAATGGATAAAATTAATTTAATCAATCACTTACACATGTGTTTCGGTCAGTTTATGTGTGTGAAAATATTTCGCACACATACAAGAATCGACCTTCATCAGAGTGAATATTTATTTTTTGAAAAAATTCGTTCCCCAACGAATTTTTTCAAAAAAAAAAAAAAAAAATATTCACTCTGATGAAGGTCGATTCTTGTATGTGTGCGAAATATTTTCACACACATAAACTGACCGAAACACATGTGTAAGTGATTGATTAAATTCATTTTATCCATTTACTTTTCTTTTCTTTACTCATTTTTCCTCATATTGTCGGATTCAATTCCTTTTCCATTTTTACATATATATATATATATATAACACTAAATCTGACAGAATCAATGATTATTTCCTTGAGGCTTTTTCCCTATTTAGTTTAATGACACAAAATACATGCCAAAATATTCCTTAGATCTAGGATTGAGTTATATTTGAAAACAAATTCCATTTTAATTGGTTCAGATCAGTCGTAATTTGCAATTAAGTAAAAAACACTGATCCGTCTCTTACTTCACATTCTGTCTTTCATCACCAGCCAGAAGTTAAGTGCTGGTTTATCTATTTATAACATACAAATAAAATGGGAAGTCAAATCTCTCACCGCCCAGTCGGCTGGGGCGTTAGAATGCACTGACTACACCTCTGCAGAGGGGTAAGACTCACGCAACGGGGCTACCTGTTGTAGGTGGCGACTTGTGATGCTTAAGGGTAGAGCCCAGGTGGATGAGCAGTTCATGACATGCAATACTCCACTTTGGCCCTATCTTGGGCTAGACGGGCGCTCGGAGAGGCCCCCTCCGATCAATCGGCTGGTCACGTCAAGCCCTAGCACCTATATGATTTTCCCAACCCTATTACCCTTATGGCAAGCCCCAACCCCTTTTTATCATATGGGTGCTAGAAGGCGGTGACTTAGGGTCTACATATCCCGGGAATGACGTTAAACTCTATCTGATGGTGAGGTTCCAGTTCTGGAGGTTTGGGAAATGTGGAGCACCCCTTCATCACCATTGCTCCCTGGTCCACTCTGACCCGGAGCGGTAGTACCTGTTAGGGTCCCATCTATGGGTTAAATAGAAAAAACATGAGTTTATAAACAAAATTGTATTATGCATTAAGAATGAATTTATTTCACAACTTTGTCGGCATTAAATGACCCACTGAGGTTGATATGCCGTAAAACAAAACAAACCCTCTTTTTACACTCAGAGAAACTAAAATAGACAATCAAGATATAAAGAGAACGGGAAAAAAGACAGAATGAGAAGTAAGAGATGGATCAGGGTTTGTTTTTTTTTATTTAATTGCAAATTTTAGCAAAATGATTTTAATATTTTTTTAAATTCTCTAGATATATAATTTGGGAGTCTTCTTGTCGTAACCGGAAGACACATCGGCCGAAACGTTGTAAAGATAACAATAAAGATGCGGACAATAGTCCGAATAATCCAAATAATCAAGCCTCATCTCAAAATTGGCATAAAAAGACCCAATGGGTTAACATGCCATAAAATCCAAGTTTTGTTGTGCGTCGTATTTAGTTCGTATGTAAACGGGGAATTTTTTGTCAATTCCTTTTAAGTTTATTCTCTTCCCGGTCAATCCCAGAAAATTCGTAAATTGTACTCGATGAACCTAAAGCCAAAAGAATTGTATTGCACGTAGTTTTGATCTGAGAGAAAATCGTAAAACACTCCCCATTTTTGAAGAGAAAAGGTCAAATTTTTATTCTTAATTAAAGAATGAAAAAAAAACAATAATATCCTGAAGTTACTTTGGTAAGAATGAATATTTCAACCACCAATTTATTTTTATCTAATTAGTTTTATTTGGAGAGCGGGGTTCTTAGATATGACTACACGCACTTGTCGAAAAAAATCGCGACCAATTGATAAAAGTTAATTTACAAATAGTTGTGGGGGTCGCGTAATGTAATTTAATTATTGTGTGAGAGCAATCTCCCTTGTCTTAGGGTTTTTGGGTAATCTCCTGCGTCAGGAGACCCTTTTTTTGGTCACGTGACGCAGGAACCCAAGAAGAGAACCCTCTTTGGCCGAAGCTACTGAACAAGTGCGGACGTGCTTGTCACCTCTCTCCAGCAGACACCTATGGTGCATGCCAGACGTTACCGACTCTACATACAGTAAGTGGTTTCCACCTCAGTCGGTAGAGCGTTCGGCTAGAAACCACAAGGTTCCTAGTTCGATACCGGTCCTCGCCAACTCGGCGTATGAGTAGCGCAGGGATCTGTGCAGTAAAGTAAGGAGCTGATGGTAGGTGTGGCGCTCCACCCCAGATGCTAAAACAATCTCCTTGGTCTAGCGCTATTGAAAAGGGGATAGACTCCCTCGCTGACTGGCTGATACTGACTTTAGGCCGCCCCGACGACTTTACTTTTTTACACTACTATGTATGTTTGGACACTTGTGACATTTCATAGCCTGGCGAACTTTATTCCCCTATATATGTTATAATAAAAGTTATATAAATGTAACTAACGCGTTTGTTGTTTTCCTAACTGAAGTATTCCACATTTTAATTAATACTTTTCCTTTAAGTAACCTAATGCTTTATAAGAACCAGAGTTAACACTCTGTGAACTTCTTATAATTGTATAGCATTTATTCTAAGACTAACAGCAACAAATAAATGAATTAAAACTTAATTTAATTCTAACGGTTTATTTAACTACAAAACAATGACTAACAATATAAATATCCTTCTTGTATATAGTTATGTTTAAGAGACTTACCAGTGTGGTTGAGAGGGAATCTGAGTATATTTGGTATCTTCTGTTTTAGTCAATTCTCTTGAGTCTTTCGCCACCCACCCTAATCACCCATCGCTCTTGGCAAGTCCTCTACTTGTGGTGGGGGTCGCGTAAAAGTTGTTGATAAGCATTCTTACCCAGTGATTGGTGTAATGTAACAATAAAGGAGTTTTCTGAGTGCCAGAATATATATATATATATATATATATATATATATATATATATATATATATATGGAGCTTATGTGTATCAGTATGTAACCGAAACTACATCACAACCTCCGTGGGCCCAGTCAGCTGGGACATAAGAAAACGCCGACTGCACAAAGCCACCTGTTGGCCGTGCGTGGCAACATCTGATGCTTAAGGATGGAAAACTGGTGGCAACCCATTTTTATCATGTATGTGCTAGAAGGCGATGGCTAAGGGTCTAAGTGTCGTGGGCATGACTTTAAACTGCATCTAATGATGGAGTTCCAATGCTCCCATGTCAACTTACCCAGACTGGTAGTACCTGTTAGGGTCCCATCAAAGTGTTGAATAGAAAAAATGAGTCTTAAAAAATTTGAATACCCCTCAAGAATGAGTAAAACAAAACGTCTTCGGCATAAAATAACCCAACAAGGGCTGACATGCCGTAAAATCCAACAAACCAACACCCCCTTAATTATTTACGTCATATTCTCTTAAATGTTGATTTTATTTAAATATCGATTTTTAAGAAAATTGTTTTATATCATATTCATATTATCAATACTATTGGCCCTACTTACTAATAATATGCAATTGTATTATATCCAACCAAATAGCCGTTTATAGTGTGAATAGGTCAGTTAATTTGATTCTGATAAATATTTGATTGATGTTATTGATTATTATTGATTGATTTTTAATTGTTTGGTTTTCGAAAATTGGTTAATGCCGTCCGTAAATCTTTAAAAAAAAAACGGAATTTTATTTTTTTACTGTCTAATTTAGTTAAATTAGGAAAATTTATTAATGAAAACCGGGAGTGATGGGAAAAGCGAGTGTATTATTTAAAATATCAAATGCTATTTGTTTTATTCTAAAACGTATTACACACACACACACATATATATATCCACAGACACCGTGTTTCGATGCTTCACGTCTCTTCGGTATGGCTAGACACAGTAACTACCTCTGACCAAGAGCGAAATCCGACTGACCCTTCCTCAGCCCGATTCGTTAACCTCTACGACATTTGACAGTTGCTGTTAAGGGGCGGTGTTCAAACTATTGAATACATACTTTTGCTTATATATTTTATGATCACCAGAGAGACACAGTCTGTAAATAACAGACGATCATTGCTTTATGCTGGCAATGAAAGTTAATTTAATTCGCCCCTAGAGAGCTATACCGGTAAAACTTTGATATTTGATAGTATATGTAAATGAATAAGACTTTGCACAGAAGCTACTCATTTAGTTTCTGACAGGTGCGTACGAATATACTTACGTATGATTAGTCTGACAAGATAACAAGTACAGAGCACTCAGTACTTACTCTAGACGGACAGTCGGAGAGGGCCCCTCCGATCAATCAGCTGGTCATGTCAGCCCCAAGCACTTATATGATTGCCCCAACTCTATTGCCAGCTCTGTCGGCTGGGGCGTTAGAATGCACCGACTGCACCTCTGCACAGGGGTAAGACTCCCCCAATGGAGCCACCTGTTGGCCGTGGGTGGCGACCCGTGATGCTTAACGATAGAACCCAGGTGGATGAACAGTTCATGATTTGCAATATTCCACTTTGGCCCTATCTTGGCTTAGACGGGCGGTCAGAGAGGCCCCTCCGATCAATCGGCTGGTCACGTCAAGCCCTAACACCTATATGATTGTCCCAACCCTATTGTCCTTATGGCAAGCCCTATCCCCTTCTTATCATATGGGTACTAGAAGGCGGTGGCTGAGGGTCTTCATGTCCTGGGAATGACGTTAAACTCTATCTGATGGTGAGGCTCCAGTTTTGGAGGTTTGGGTAATCTGGAGCACCTGTTCATCACCATAGCTCCCTGATCCACTCTGACTCTGAGTGGTAGTACCTGTTATGGTCCCATCTATGTGTTAAATAGAAAAATGTATTTATAAAAAAATTGTATTATCCATTAAAATTGATTTATTTCATAACTTTATCGGCATTAAATGGCCCACTGAGGTTGATATGCCATAAAACCAAACCAAACCAACTCTATTGCCCCTATGCCAAGCACCAACCCTTTTTATCATATGGATGCTATAATGAGGTGGCTGAGGGTCTTCAATATCCTTGGTATGACCTGAAACCCTATCTGAGGGTGAGGTTCCAGTTCCGTAGGTTTGGGGAATGTGGAGCACCCCTTCATCACCATTGCTCCCTGGTCCACTCTGACCTAGAGTGGTAGTACCTGTTAGGGTCATATCTATGGGTTAAATAGAAAAATGTGTCTATAAAAAAAATTGAGTATCCATTAAGAATGAATTTATTTTAAAACTTTGTCAGCATTAAATGACCCACTGAGGTTGATATGCCATAAAACAAAACATAGCACTCGGTGCGTAGGCTAACCATTACAAAAAAAAACTAATAAGGATTTTTAGTTTTCACAAAGCCGAAACACCTAATGAGGATTGAACTCGCTACACAACAATGATGATATGTTGAATAAAACTTTCTAATTCTTATACCACTGCAATCAACTTTAATCTGAGCCCGAATGCCAGGTTAAGGTTTGTATTTTCCCAGTACCCCACTCGTACCAGGTCAGGCACAAAGGTCCTATTAACGTGGGATCCACCCACAAACCGCAGTTCATGGGATGGCGGGTGAAAAATTGCGTGTATCCCGTCGGCATTTCCCCTAAAGGGTGGCGCCTCATGCACTGGGCAATAAACCCAGCCCTGCCCCTTTAAATCGAGGGGGCAGGTGTTGCCTGGGGGATGGCCCCCTGGGATCGACGCTATTATTACAACATACCGGTCCAGCGGCCGAAGCTCACTGGACCCCCGACCCGAATGCCAAGTTAAGGTTAGTGGCATGTTTTTTTTAAGTTCCTGGATATTCCAATTCTATAATAGTATCTCTCTTTTCTGTTGGGCATCCTCTTTACTTAATTATACTTATGTCTTCTTAGCTGGCAGACATCTTTGCTATCTTATTATTTATTTTGTAAAATATATACAAAAATGTGGCACAATGCCTAAAAGGGGGAGGCTAGTCATTTCTAAACTAACTTTTAACTTAACTATTTCCATTCACCATAAAAC
Organism: Doryteuthis pealeii; assembly: GCA_023376005.1. NCBI lineage: Eukaryota > Metazoa > Mollusca > Cephalopoda > Myopsida > Loliginidae > Doryteuthis > Doryteuthis pealeii. The sequence goes on from CM042172.1 coordinate 2,762,279, forward strand.
CAATTCGCACTACAGACACCATAACTTACCAGACTCATTATGAAAAACCTACACCTAATCCCGTATTTACATGGTCGTGAGGGAAGGGGGATGATTTGGATTGTATATACAATTAAAACGAGAAAAAAACCCCAGTGAAAACAATGTGAGAGAAAAAAAAAGAAAATATGATAAAAAAAATTAGTAGTAGTATGTCCCCCCCCTCATCACTTATTAACTTATTCCTTTTGTAAAATATATACAAAAATGTGGCACAAGGCCTAAAAGGGGGAGGCTGGTAATTTCTAACTTAACTTTTAACTTAACTATTTCCATTCGTGACCCAATTCATACTACAATTTTCCATTTACCATAAAACCAATTCGCACTACAAACACCAAAACATTCCAGTCTCTCTATGATAAACCTACACTTAATCCCGTATTTACATAGTTGGGAGGGAGGGGTGATGATTTTGTATACAATTAAAAACGAAAAAAAAAGTGTTGCTATCTTGGCTAGTTTTTGGGACTTGTGTCCGTTGTTGTTCTTGTCAGGATTATCTTCCCTTATTCGCTACGGTTTACCGTTAGGTGGCGTCACAAACAATATAAAAATGTAGTGTCGCCCAAATCAACCACTCTTTCTCAATGATTCCTCAGCCTTCAGAACTAACACACAAGTTGTTTCCGTTCATTTGGACTTGGGAGCAGAGATTCCCAGCTACAGGCTTTTAGGCGTACCTGTACACCGCCATAACATACTTTATGATTTCTTAGAGGTTTAACCCACCAGCTACTGACATTTCCGTGTACAGTACAGAGGCCATTGCATCTGTGGCGTTCTTTTTGGAGTACACAGTACCTGTACACTGCCAGAACATACTTTATGCTGTCTTAGAGGTTTAGCCCGGCGTCCTTTTTGGAGTTCACAGTAAGTGGCAACCTTTATTCTACATTTAAGTCTCACACTATCTTCTAAGACTCTAAGACTTTCATCTACCCTGTTTTGTATTCTTTCTGTTGGACTTTGTTTAGACAATAAAGTCTGTTTGTTATAACTCTTTGTCGGGATTTGTTCAATGTATATGTTGGAGAAAATGATAGACACCGACTATCATTTTCGATTTCCAACATTCTTATTACCGAACAGAAGAACGGATATTTTTAAGGCGTCTTTTTGAAATAATTTCATTTTTAATGGATAATACAATTTTGTTTATAAACTCATGTTTTCTATTTAACCCATAGATGGGACCCTAACAGGTAATACCACTCCTGGTCAGAGTGGACCAGGGAACAATGGTGATGAAGGGGTGCTCCACATTCTCCAAAACTGGCACCTCACCATCAGATAGTTTAACGTCATTCCCAGGACATGTAGACCCTCAGTCACCGCCTTCTAGAACCCATATGATAAAAAGGGGTTGGGGCTTGCCATAAGGGCAATAGGGTTGGGGCAATCATTTTAGCAAAATGATTTTAATGATGTCGTATTTATTTTTCTAATTGTTTGAAAACTTTCTGCGTCCGTTCTTCGGAACCGTGTAGCCTCTGGACCGGTAAAGTATTTGATAACGGCGTGATCCAGGGGATTAACGAATTTTTTTTAAAACTGCAATTCTATGAGTTTCGGTTCGTCGGTGGCTCCCACATTATTTGAACCTTGTGTCTGACCGGCATAAGTGGTCTTACGCGGAAAATAAATTTATTTTTCTAATTTAATTCATTTTGCAAACCACCTTTCTTCCTGATCACAAATTATCTACCCAGAGCTCAATAAGGGACCAAACGGGTCACGTTTTTTCTAATTCCTTTAGAAATGCCTTTCATTTTTATTCTATATTGAAATGTATTATTATTATTAAACCTAAGGCCGGTTTAGCTCAGTCGGTAGAGCACTTGCCTAGGAATCTTGCGATTCCTGGTTCGATACCGGTTGTCACCAACTCAGCGAGCTGATGGTATTTGTGGCGCTCCAGAACAGACGCAAAAACAATCTATTTGGTGGATTTAGCGCTAGTGAAAAGAGGATAGACTCCTTCGCTGTTTGGCTAATACCTACTTTAGGCCACCCTGACATTATTACTTACTTATCATTAAACCTACATTTCTATAGATTTGTTTTGTAAAAAGAGAAGTTAACACGAAAATTGGGCGGTAAATTAGGTTTAATCTAATAAAACTGACCAGCTGCGATGAGGAGGGGGGGAATAATTATCCTACTTTTTCGAAGATTATTAATTCTTGATATGACACGGCACTCGACCCCACAAGGGGGTAAAAAAACAAAAGTTATTTGTTATGAGGTGCAGGTGGATTATTCACCTGGTAGGTAATAAAAACGGCAATGCGGGTATGGGGGTGGTTATGGGTGATTGAAAAACTTAGCGTAGATAAAGATAAACAAAAGTTTATTGATATAATGATATATATATTTACCAACTCCTCCGCACGAGCAGGATACGACACAAGGTCAATTTCTTAAGCGGAGTTTAACAGGTTTGAATTCAGAGTTTTCCTTCTCCTAGACTGGTTACCTAGCCATGGTTAAAGATTCCAGTCTGCCCTGCTATTTATCCATAGCTGGAGGGAGAGAAGGATTCATACCTTTCCCAAGGGTATTAGCGCTAAGTGAAATGCAATTACCACGTCGAGGATTTGAACTCTGACCGACGAGTCCATTTCCCATGACTTTAACCATTACACCACGCGCTTCCTATAATAATATAATCAGAGCTTAGTCTATGAGTGGGTTGGTTGGATTTTACGGCATGTCAACCCTTCTTCATGGCTACTCAGTTTCTTTTTAATTTCATTTTTAAACCTTTTTTAAATTTGTTTTTTTTCCTATTTACTCCATAGTAAGGCCTGGTGGATGAGCAATCCATGACATGCAACACTCCACTTAGACCCTTACTAAGGCGGGACGAGCGGGCGGTTTGGTTTGATTGGTTGGATTTTACGGCATGTCAACCCCTTGGGTTATTTTATGCCGAATACTTCTGTAGCGTTAGTTTGTATTCGCCTGGTGGAGTTGTCTGCCCTTTTTAGTTTGATGATGCCCACCAGGGGCACCATAGTATTTAAGCGCCGGTTTCAAATCCTTTCGGCCTCTTTGCCGGTTTCACCAACTACGAGCCACATGGGGTAGATTCTATCTAAACCCTCTCGTGGGGCTCCGCCCCCCTTACATTACTGTAAGTCCTCACAGCATGGATTATCGCTAGTCTCATGTCTGTACTCTTCTATGTTATATCTGTATCATTCATGAATGTGTCTTATCTTTATTTGTGTACCTCTTTTTATATGTACTCTTTACTATGAACGCTGTATCAACTGTTATCCATGTGCTGTGTATATTAAATGTTTGTCTATTAACCTTCGTCGGAGTTATTTGTAGCCAAAGTATGTATAACTTTAAACCTACGTTACACTTCTATTGGTAATTTGGTATTCAGAAATGTTTAATGCTGACAAAGTTTTGAAATAATTTCATTTTTAATGGATAATACAATTTTGTTTATAAACTCATGTTTTTCTATTTAACCCATAGATGGGGCCCTAACAGGTACTACCGTCTAGCTCAAGAAAGGGCCAAAGTGGAGTATTGCAAGTCATGGACTGCTCATCCACCTGGGCTCTCTCCTTAAGCATCACGGGTCGCCACCCACGGCCAACAGATAGTCCCATTGGGGGAGTCTTACCCCTCTGCAGAGGTGCAGTCGAGGTGCATTCTAACGCCCCACCGACAGGGCGGACGGGCGGTCGGAGAGACCCCCTTCGATCAATTGGCTGGCCATGTCAAGCCCTATCTTGAGGTTGATATGCCATAAAACAAACCAACAACCAACCATAGATGGGACCCTAAAAGGTACTACCACTCTAGGTGTATCTGGGAGTAATGGAAATGAAGAGGTACTCCACATTTCCCAGTGCTTCAGAATTGGAACTTCACCATCAGAGTTTAACGCCATACCCAAGATATTAAGACCCTCAGCCTTCTAGCACATACATGATAAAAAGTGTTTGGGAGTTTGCCATAAGGCCAATAGGATTGATGCAATTATAGATGTTAGGGATTGACGTGACCAACCGATTAATCAGAGGGGCCTCTCCGACTGCCCATCTAGCCTAAGTAAGGTCCAAAGTGGAGTGATGCATGTCATAGACTGTTGAGCCACCGGGGTTCCATCAGCAGAGGTGCAGTATTCCAGGAATAGGAAAGATTATGTAGCTCCGATACAGTCTTATGATATTAAGCTAGATTAGCATTTAAAAGTCTGCGGGAAAAAATAATCCAAAAATTGAGTAGTCAAATTAGCTTAGTCAATCGACCATACACCAAGGAATCACAAGGATCCGGGTTCAATACTGGTCTCTGCCAATTCAGCGTATGAGTAGTAGAGCATCAGTGTTCGGATCAGTGTGATGAAACACTAGGGATACCCAAAATGAGACTAAATTGCATTTTTGACAAAATGACATTAGCCGCCCCCCCCCCACAGAAAATAATTTACCAAAAATCAGGGAATTTTCGGATTTTAATGAAATTTTCAGTGTTTATTTATCAATGAATGATCTTTATAATGCATTATTTATTTTATTTCAAAACTTTCTCATTTTTTTCAGGTCACTTCATTTTGACCCTCCCCCCCCCTTATGTTGGGGGCGTAACATTTTGTTTGGGTTGGTCTCATAGTTTTCTAATTACAGTATAAATAGAAACAAACAAAAAATTTACGGTGGATTTTCTATGAGAAAATAAGTACCGAAAATCGAAAAAAAAAATGTAAAAAAATAATAGATAATTCATTTTTAGATTTCTTTTTTACTCGTTTCGATAATTATTTAATTTGCTATTATCTTATAAGAGAAGAAATTATACATCGATATTTTTCTGCTTAAAAAGGGGGGGGGGATACATTTTCAATCGAGTTTTTCTTCAAAAAGTATACTTTGATGTAATAAAAAAGATTTGCATTAAATAGATATTTATTTCTAGAATTTAACAATATAACATTTTAAAGTTAACATCAGGCTTTTCATGTTTTAAATGAATTTTATATATTAATTTTTCATAGTAAAAATACTAAATTAAAGTTTTTAAATAAAATAACTGATGCATTATAAAATTCATTAATTGATAAATCAATACTGAAAATTTCATTAAAATCAGATAATTACCTGATTTTTGGTAAAAATTTTTCAATCGTGAATGTTACATTCAAATTGTAAACAAGCGCTTTAAAACCCTTGAAAAAAGGCGTTAAAGGCGGATCGCGTCGAAATTGACCAAAACAAATCGTTTTAAATCTATTAAAAATAAACTGCATATGTAATGATATTTTTCTTCTTTTTTTTTTTAATGATGGTCATTATGTTACTACTTATCATTTTAGACATAAGTTTGACCTTAAATAATAATAGATTCAATTAAGTTTAATTTGTTTTTAAAAACCTAGCAGACGAAAAAATTGGGTATCCCTATGAAAAACTGACAACTGTCGGTATGTGTGGCACTCCACCTCAGTGTTACAGCAGACCAGGGGGATTCTTGCTATCAAACATGGGATAGACTTCCAAGTTTATCGGTTGATACCGACAATAGACCACACAACAGATTATATATATAACAGATTACACACACACATATAGGGTGTGATGGGTAAATATTCCTCTAAAGGCTTTTCTTGGGCTAGACGGGCGGTCGGAGAGGCCTCCTCCGATCAATCGGCTGGTCACGTCAAGCCCTGGCACCTATACGATTGCCCCAACCCTATTGCCCTTATGGCAACCCCCAATCTTTCTTAGCATATGGATGCTAGAAGGCGGTGGCTGCGGGTCTACATGTCCTGGGAATGACGTTAAACTCTATCTGATGGTGAGGTTCCTGTTCTGGAGGTCTGAGGAATGTGGAGCACCCCATTCATCACCATTGCTCCCTGGTCCACTCTGAACTGGAGTGGTAGTACCTGTTAGGGTCCCATCTATGGGTTAAATAGAAAAACATGAGTTGATAAACAAAATTGTATTATGCATTAAGAATGAATTTATTTCAAAACTTTGTCAGCATTAAATGACCCACTGGGGTTGATATTTTTATTTACCTCGTACCCCACTTGTACGGGACTTATTAACCTGGGCCCACCCACAAACCGAAGCTCATGGGTGTGAAAGAACAAAAATTGCGTTGATCCCTTCGGCATTCCCCCTCAAGGGGGGCGCCTCAGGCGCTGGGCAATAAACCCAGCCCTGCCGGGGTTGATATGCCGTAAAACCAAATCAAACGAATATCACATTTTATCGGGTATTTTCATGTATTATTAAAAGTAATTATCGTAAATATATTTTGAAATTCTATAGATTAAAGAAATCACCATTGACTTCAATGACGGCCTCCATTTCAGAATCTCCTTCCTGCATTTGAGACGGTTTAAAGAAAAGCAACACTACTTGCTCCAGGCAATTGATGTGGTTCTCTGTGTGTTGAGCCTGAAGTCATGTGTCTTAAGATGAATGGAGGCATAACATCACCAAGAATATGATGCGGATTGAGGTATTTACTTTTAATCTTTGTCTTTTGTAGGGAGAGGGTTAGTCAACTTGGGGGGTATGATGATCGGGAAAGGAGAAGCACATTGTCCTTCTATGGTCTCCGGTAAAAAATCTATACATACATATATATGTATACATACACATATATATATACATACATACATATGTATGCATGTATACGTATGTGTATGTATACATACGTATGTATACATACATATGTATGTATGTATACATATGTATATATACTTATGTATGTATACGTACATACATACACATACATGTATGTATACATATGTATGTATACATATGTATGTATGTATACATACGTATGTATGTATACATACGTATGTATGTATACATACGTATGTATATATGTATACGTATGTATATATACTTGAATTGTCTGTGGCGTTTAACCGAACTTGTATAAAAGAAAAAATGCTGCCGAAGTATACATACATATGTATACATACATACATATGTATGTATGTATACATACATATGTATGTATGTATGTATGTAATGTATGTATACATACATATGTATGTATGTATACATATGTATGTATGCATACATATGTATGTATACATACATATGTATGTATACATACATATGTATGTATACATGTATGTATACATATGTATGTATGTATACATACATACATATACATACATATGTATGTATACATACATATGTATGTATGTATGTATACATATGTATGTATACATATGTATACATACATACATACATATGTATACATATGTATGTATACATATGTATGTATACATACATATGTATACATACATATGTATATGTATGTATACATACATACATATGTATGTGTATACATGTATATGTATGTATACATACATACATATGTATGTATACATATGTATGTATGTATGTATACATACATATGTATGTATGTATGTATGTATACATATGTATGTATACATACATACATATGTATGTATGCATATGTATATATACGTACATACATATGTATGTATACATACATACATATGTATGTATACATATGTATATGTATGTATGTATACATACATATGTATGTATACATACATACATATGTATGTATACATATGTATATGTATGTATACATATACATACATACATGTATGTATACATACATGTATGTATAACATACATGTATACATACATGTATGTATACATACATGTATACATACATGTATGTATACATACATGTATGTATACATACATATGTATACATACATGTATGTATGTATACATACATGTATGTATACATACATGTATGTATACATACATACATGTATGTATACATACATACATATGTATACATACATACATGTATGTATACATACATACATGTATGTATACATACATGTATGTATATACATACATACATGTATGTATACATACATACATGTATGTATACATACATACATGTATACATACATACATACATGTATGTATACATACATACATACATGTATGTATACATACATACATACATGTATGTATACATACATGTATGTATACATACATACATACATGTATGTATACATACATGTATACATACATACATGTATGTATGTATACATACATGTATTATACATACATGTATGTATACATACATGTATGTATGTATACATACATGTATGTATACATACATGTATGTATACATACATGTATGTATACATACATGTATGTATACATACATGTATGTATACATACATGTATGTATACATACATGTATGTATACATACATGTATGTATGTATACCAAAAATGAAGTAAACCGAATTACCCAAAATGTATAACCACAACCCTTGTCAACAGCACCAACTTTAAATGTCCCTTACGTGTTTGTTTCTCTAAAAAAGAAAAGATAGCTTTTACATTGGTTTCACCACTACGTCCTTGTTGTCCCGCTTAAAATCTCATCTATCTGATACCAGCTCCACCTTAGGATACTTAAAAATCTCATGCAATAACCGGATAATTCTAACTGAAAACAGATACACTTATTGCACAAACCAAGAAACAAACTAAAAAATTGTTTAAGTGCTGAAAGTAATAGGAACGAAAAGTTTGGACTAATCAACAGACTCGACCACCCAAGATGCTGTCTAGAAAATTAGAAAAGATTGAAAGAAATATCATCAGATATCAAATGTCCGTCTTGTTCAACACAGTATACATATATGTATGGATACCTTTAGTGTTTGTATTTTCAACTTTTTGTCGCAGGTCACGTCTCATCTGCCATAAATTCTTCCTCCTTTAATCAAATCGGTAATGGGTTTTTTTTGTTAAAAGCTATATCAACTTAAAACATGAAGCTCTCTAACAGCACGTCACGAATATACCCCCCCCAAAAAAAAAAAAACATGTTGCTCAAATATCGAACAGAACGTCTATCAACGAAAAGAAATATAGAAGGGACAATTTACCCCTAAGACTAATGTTAAACGAAAATAACACCTATATGCCACAATCCCAATGCGATTTTCGTTCAGTTCTATCGGATGTAAAAGATGTCTCAATAATTTTGATTTGGTTTGTTTTACGGCATATCAACCTCAGTGGGTCATTTAATGCCGATAAAGTTTTGAAATAAATCAATTCTTAATGGATAATACAATTTTTTTGTTATAAATACATATTTCTATTTAACCCATAGATGGGACCCTAACAGGTACTACCACTCCGGGTCAGAGTGGACCAGGGAGCAATGGTGATGAAGGGGTGCTCCACATTCCCCAAACCTCCAGAACTGGAACCTCACCATCAGATAGAGTTTAACGCCATTCCTAGGACATGTAGACCCGCAGCCACCGCCTTCTAGCACCCATATGATAAAAAGGGGTTGGGGCTTTAGGGCTTGACGTGACCAGCCGATTGATCGGAGGGGGCCTCTCCGACCGCCCGTCTAGCCCAAGATAGGGCCCAAGTGGAGTATTGCATGTCATGAACTGCTCAACCACCTGGGTTTTATCCTTAAGCATCACGAGTCACCACCCACGGTCAACAGGTGGCCCCATTGGGGAAGACTTACCCCTCTGCAGAGGTGCATTCTAACGCTCCAGCCGACAGGGCGGTCAATAATTTTCCCGTAATTATTAAGATAAAATCACAAAAAGAGTATAGTTAATTTTCTCACATAGATTTCTTTGTTTCATAATTAATTAAGTTTCAAATGAGTAAAATACGCATAAAAACTGTTTAGCTCCGAAATAAATAAAAATTAGCCAATGAGATTAGTGATTTTATCTGCCATTTTATAATCAACCAATTAGAAAAAGTACAAAATCTCACAATTTGGAGAATGTGTCAATAAATAGAAGAATTTGTAATGTTTACAAGCCTCAATTGCAAAACCTGATATGTGAACAGATTGTTTTTAGACTAAAAAGTTTAACTTTAAGATACGAACTACTAAAATTCTATCTAGTTTAATAATTTTGAAAAATCAAAATATTTCTAAACTTGCTGGTGTAATTCAAATTTATTAGAAAATTTTTATACAACTTGAAAGGAAAACAAAAGTTCAAAAATATTTACGTTTCTTCCTTCAATATATAATATATATATATATATATATATATATATATATATATATATATTTCCCCAATATATATGAGTAAAATACGTAAAAAAAAACTACTTAGCTTCCAGTGTGTGTGTGTGTATATATATATATATACACACACACACTGGAAGCTAAGTAGTTTTTTTTTACGTATTTTACTCATATATATTGGAAGCTAAGTAGTTTTTTTACGTATTTTACTCATTTAAAGCATAATTAAATAATTATGAAACCAAGATACCTATGTGCGAAAAGTAACTTTACTCGTTTTGTGATTTTATCTTAATCATCACGTAAAAATTATTCAGCCATCTTTTACATCTGACGAATTTTAAAAAGTAAAGCAGTTTTCGCCTTTGTACTTAAGATTGTACTTAGTAGCCTACTAAACTTTGGAAAGTAAAAAAACGAAAATGGCAATCAACTTTCTTTAACAGGGCCAGAAAGAAATTCTATTAAATAAGTTCAACAGAGGATAGTAATGCTAAGAAAAGAAGTCCAAAACCGAAGCCAGTGATGTTGATAGCTTTTGAAATTTAATGGGTCCCAACAAAACTTTCTCAATACATTGTTGTGACGAGAAAGGAAAGGGAGCAAGACATTGTCTTGTCTGCCGGGATCGAACTCGCGTCTTCCCGCAAACAAATGCGATTTGGGCACTGGACAGACGCGAGGTTCGACTGATGTGCCCGGATGTTTGGGTAAATATGTCCATAAATGACAAGTGAGTCGAGTGCTGGGAGTCAGCAGCAGCAGTCGACGACGACGACGACGACGAAGCGGTTTGCGAACGACCCAGTAAAGAAATGGATCTTAGTCCAACAGAAACAAAACTAAATAGGAATTGCGATTTTGAACTGATAAAGATTATTTCGACTACGACGACGGATTTTCCAGCTGCTAGACGAAGAATGTGTTGACCAAAAGAAAGTCTGGCTTGTGAGAAGACGGTGAACTCGCTTGTTTTTGGTCCCCCCTCAGCAGGAACTTCTTGATCCGAATATCTATTTCCCCCCATATATGTTCCCCCCTTCTATAATTGTAGCTTTTATCTATGAAGAACTAAAGCCGTCTAACCTCTACCTTTTATCCCATACAGTGCAATTCATTTCAAAGAAAATATTGAAATGTATTTACAGTTAGCTGGAAATGGTGAAGGAAGATAAAACACAGGGACGCTCGGATACGATTTTTCTGTGTCCTTTTAGATTTTTATTCGTCAGTGATACAAGGATGCGTACGTATCAGCATATCCGGAAGCGATTTCTCAAAAGACTTAACAACAGGTCTTACAGTAAGCTAGACTAAACTATCTTTTCGAAGGAGAATGAACCACAAACTCTCTCAAGGGATGTAAAACTCATAACTTGATACTTAGAAATATAAGTTTCAATAAAGAAAAAAATTGTAAGACCACCATGGACAACCGGTTTCCCCAGCTAAGAATAGTAATTCGGTCTTTACCATAACTACTTTGCGTGTTTAAAGATAACCACAAATCAACTCTTTCCCAACCCTATTGTCCTTATGGGAAACCCCAACCCCTTTTTATCATATGGGTGCTACATGTCCTGGGAATGACATTAAACTCTATCTGATGGTGAGGTTCCAGGTTTGGGGAATGTGGAGCACCCCGGTCCATTCTGACCCGGAGTGGTAGTACCTGTTAGGGTTCCATCTATGGGTTAAATAGAAAAATGTATTTATTAAAAAATTGTATTACCCATTAAGAATTGATTTATTTCAAAACTTTATCGGCATTAAATGACCCACTGAGGTTGATATGCCGTAAAACAAAACAAACCAAACTCTTTTGGGACGCCTGGTGCCCCGGGTAATAAATCCAGCCCGGCTCCTTTAAATCGAGTGGGCAGGTGTTTCCTGGGTGATGGTCCCTTAGAACCACGCAATTAATTTGTCCAGCGACCGGAGAACAGTAATTCAGTATTGACCTTAACCTCCCACAAGCTCAGGATGCGACACAAGGCCTTTTCTTTTAAGTAGAAAGCCAAGCACAAATCGAAGTTCATGAGATGGCTAGAGCTAAAAAAATGCGTGTAACCCATAAGCATTTTTTTCAAAGGGATATAAAACTCACAACTTGATAGCTAGAAATAAATTATTAAAAAAAAATTTAACATTATAAAAATATTAAAAAACCCAAAAGTGTTTGAAACAAAAGACCAACAAGCTAAATCGTTACAAGTGAGTGCGAAGGGAAAATGACTCTCCCCACAAGAAAAACAAAAAAATACATACGTTTTTCAAAACGCCTACATCAAAATGTTACCAAGGTATTACCCCGTGGTGTAGTGGTTGACGTGTTGGATTGCGACATCGTAGTAAACGAGTTCGAAGTCCAGTCGTGCTATTATCGTCTTTTCCAAAAAATAAAAGCTAGCGGGATGATTCGAATATAAGCCGTTCCCTTAAAATAAGCCCTAGTTGAGAGTGGCAGACAGACGAAAAAAATAAGCATTCTTCACAATCCCATCATGCGACCCAAACACTTGACATCCCCCGAAAATAAGCCCTAGTGTTATATTTCGGAGTGAAAATTAATATAAGCCCTTCCCTTAAAATAAGCCCTAGTTGAGAGTGGCAAACAGACAAAAGAAATAAGCATTCTTCACAATCCCATCATGCGACCCAAACACTTGACATCCCTCGAAAATAAACCGAAAGAGATAAGCATTCGTCACAATCACATCATACGAAGCAATCATTCGAAATACCCCGAAATTAAACCCTAGTGATATATTTCAGAGTGAAAATTGATATAAGCCGTTCCCTTAAAATAAGCCCTAGTTGAGAGCGACAGACAGACGAAAGAGATAAGCATTCTTCACAATCCTCATATGCGACGCAAACACTCGACACCAGGGCTCGACATTAATGCCGTCCCGACAGTTTGCCGAGGACGGTAAAAAATTTTCCTAAAAGTTAGTACTACATTCCAATAATGGCCGTCCAGTGATTGCCCGAATGCTGACCTCAAAATGAGGCTACGGCACAGCAGGTCAATTCTCAAAGCCATGTAATGAATAATGGTGGAGGGAGATAGTTTAAAAGGACCAAAGTATGTACTACTAACCTTACTCAGGGTAACTTAAAGTAAAAAAAGTATTTTTTTTAGCTCAAAACACACTAAGAAATGGATTTTTTGTCCAAATATCCAGAATTATCACTGCTTCAGCTTTTCTTAATGTTTTATTACATGTTATTATGCTACTGATGACTGACAAGTATAGATGATGCTAATGAATTAAACAAAAATATTTTGATTTCGGGACGGTCCAAACCCCATTCGGGACGGTTGATAATTTTTATTCAGGACGGTCATGAAAAAAGTTAGTGTCGGTGCCCGCTCGACACCCTCCCCCAAAATAAGCCCTAGTGGAGTGAAAATTAATATAAGCCCTGTCTTATTTTCGGGGAAACACAGAAGTAGAAATATTCATGTATCTTGAATTTTTATGGCAATCAAATAGAATAAGTAAAAAAACATATTTGTCAGTGTTGTAAATTTAAAGTTACCTAGAACAAACGGAGGTGAAAATTGGCCATCTTTTCTTAAGTACTTGACTTTAGTTGTTTTTATGAAAATTCATTCATCTCTTCTCTCTCTCTTCTTTCTTCTCTCTCTCTCTCTTTCTTTCTTTCTTTCTTCTCTCTTTCTCTCTCTCTCTCTCTTCTCTTCTCTCTCTCTCTCTCTCTCTCTCTCTCTTTCTCTCTCTTTTCTTCTCTTCTCTCTCTCTTCTCTTTCTCTCTCTCTCTCTTTCTTTCTCTCTCTTTCTCTCTCTTTCTCTCTCTCTCTCTCTTTCTCTTCTCTCTTTTTCTTCTCTCTCTTCTTTCTCTCTCTTTCTCTCTCTTTCTCTCTCTCTCTCTTTCTCTCTCTTTCTCTTTCTTTCTTTCTCTCTCTCTTTCTCTCTCTCTTTTCTTCTTTCTCTCTCCTTCTCTTTTTCTTCTTTCTCTCTCTCTTTTTCTTTCTTTTTCTCTCTCTCTTCTTCTCTTTTTCTTTCTCTCTCTCTCTCCTCTTTTTCTTTCTCTCTCTCTCTCTCTCTTTTTTTTTCTTTCTCTCTCTCTCTTTTTCTTTCTTTCTTTATCTCTCTCTCTTTTTCTTTATCTCTCTCTTTTTTTCTTTCTTTCTCAGTCAATGTACTGTAAGGTCAGGTTCTTTTAAATATTCCCGTCACATCTTTGTAGACGTACCTTTTGTATTGCAATTAATTTAAAAACAATTCGTTTGGTCTTCTGTTCTCAAGGTCTTTTTTAAAGTGGGAAGCCACGCACAAACCGAAACTCATGCGATGTATAGTAAAAAAAAAATGCGTATATCCCATCAGCATTCCCCTTTTGGAGCGCTCCAGGCACTAGGCAATAAACCCAGTCCTGCTCCTTTAAATCGAGGTGCGGGTGTTGCCTGAGGGGTCCCTTGGATTACACGGTCACTTTGCCCACCAGCCTGGGCCGGCTAAGAACAGTAATTCGTTCCAGAGATAAAAATGCCTCCTCACCGGCTGAACCACTCCAACCAACAGGGGTAGCAGGACGCTTACCAGGAGTTCACAACGTGGAGGTTGTGAGTTCAATCTGTAGCCTTGTGAGTTAATTCACTTTATCTCCCGCTACAATTTGTCGAGGTTGTATTCCTCAAGGTTACCTATCACACCTTGTGTCCGTAGTTTCTCCCGGTTCTTGTGCCAACATCCTAAATTTATGGCTGTAAAAAGTTTTCCAACAGGAGTCTGTTCAATTGACAACAGTAATCCCTTTTATTCAACAAACTTCTTTACCAACTGAGCTCGTTCCTCTCCCTTTCTCCTTGTTCACCCAAAACACGATAGTAGTCGCTGAATTTCACCTCTCTCGCAGACACTTGCTTTGTTGCTGTCTCTCTCAGTGTCAGCGACCATCCATTTTTATTATGGCTCGGCTACCCTTTATGCAAATTCCATCTCGTCCCATCCGGGTCTCTCGTGGACGGCACAAGCGATTCTTTGCAGCTTATGTTGGGGGGGGGGGGTCGGCCATGCCCATTACAATGGCGCTCGAAAACTTTGTTGTTTTCACATTCCTTTTTTGTTGGTTTGGACATCGGCTTAACTTCTAGAATCGGGGGCTTTAAAGGATTTCAGCTGGAACTTCTAGAATCGGGGGGCTTTAAAGGATTTCAGCTGGAACTTCTAGAATCGGGGCTTTAAAGGATTTCAGCGGGAACTTCTAGAATCGGGGGCTTTAAAGGATTTCAGCGGGAACTTCTAGAATCGGGGGCTTTAAAGGATTTCAGCTGGAACTTCTAGAATCGGGGGCTTTTAAAGGATATCAGCTGGAACTTCTAGAATCGAGGGCTTTAAAGGATTTCAGCTGGAACTTCTAGAATCGAGTGGCTTTAAAGGATTTCAGCTGGAACTTCTAGAATTGGGGGCTTTAAAGGATTTCAGCTGGAACTTCTAGAATCGAGGGGCTTTAAAGGATTTCAGCTGGAACTTCTAGAATCGAGTGGCTTTAAAGGATTTCAGCTGGAACTTCTAGAATCGGGGGCTTTAAAGGATTTCAGCTGGAACTTCTAGAACTTCAATTTTGTTCCTTTATAAAACCTGTCAAAAGCCAAGAACACATGTTCCACTTGTTAGTTAGAACCATTCGCCCTCAAGCTTATTCTTGGTTGGTATCCTGCAAATCAAATGGTCGTACTGCTGAATTTGACTGTGCCTTTTCATTTCATTTATGAAATAACTTCTTTTTTTTTGTCAAATTGACTGTAGTTATAGTAATAGTAATAGTTAGTTGATTGGTTGTTTTACAGCATATCAACCCTTTTCAGGTGATTTAATGCTAAATCAAGTCATTTTGATGATCAAAACACTTCACATAAGTTGCTTACAGTACCTGCTGTTGCTTAAGTATTGAAAAGGTTGATCACAGATTATTATGTGAATTTGTAAAGCTTTATAATAGAAATATTTACACATGTTTGGATTCTGGTCATCATTTTAGTCATTTAGATCTTTTCTTAGTAAATCCAATGGTAGAAAAGGGTATAGTCTCAGTAGTGGAAAGTCTGTTGTTTTCCTTGCAATCCTAGGTAGGACAAGAGTCTACTTGTAGCAGAGAATCCAGTCGTAGTCCTTGCAATCCTAAGCAGGACAAGAGTGGAGTCGTAGTCCTTGAAATCCTAGGTAGGACAAGATTGTACTCATAGCAGAGAATCCAGTTGTAGTCGTTGCAATCCTATGTAGAACAAGAGTGTACTTGTAGCAGAGAAACCAGTCGAAGTCCTTGCAATCCTTGGTAGGACAAGAGTGTAGTCATAGGACAAGAGTATAGTCATAACAGAGAATCCAGTTGTAGTCCTTGAAATCCTAGGTAGGACAAGAGTGTAGTCGTAACAGAGAATCCAGTTGTAGTCCATGCAATCCTAGGTAGAACAAGAGTATACTTGTAACAGAGAATCCAGTTGTAGTCCTTGAAATCCTAGGTAGGACAAGAGTGTAGTCGTAACAGAGAATCCAGTCATAGTCCTTGAAATCCTAGGTAGAACAAGAGTGTACTTGTAGCAGAGAATCCAGTTGTAGTCCTTGAAATCCTAGGTAGAACAAGAGTACTTCCAGTCCGTCTGGTATTAAGTCCAGTTAGCAAGTGATTTCAAATCAGTTGCAAAAGATCTTAAATGCTCAAATGCTTTTCTGGGCTGGTTTCTGATTTGCCCATTTTATCAGAAGTGCCTGCTGCTGCTATTAGGGAAAGTCTATAAATAAAAGTGGTGATTTCTCATACATCTTATACCAGATATTCCAACAAGTATTTCATGCAAAAAACAAAAATACTAAATCATATCAATCATTAATCATTTATTGATCAAAATTGATTTAATTACATCATTTTAAACTGTTATATTCTAAAATCTGCACTGTGATTAGTAGAGGTCGGCTTTTTTTCTTTTTTTTTTTAAAAGATAAGCCAAAATTTAAACACAAAAAATCCAGGCCCAGTTAATGTTTTTTTTTTTTCTCATTTTCAGTTGAAGAAAAAAAAATGCAATAAAACATTTCAAACAAAAAAGGGAGGGAAAATCAGATGAAGGGAAAGAAGTCTTTTTTTTTTTTTTATAACGAAGGGAAATTTTTAAAAAAAAAAAAGAGGGGGGTGTAATTTTTTTTTTCTTATAATGAACGGAAAATTTTCAAAATTATAACGGAAATAAAAAATTCTAAAAAATCAATTTTTTTTTTATAATGAAAGGAAAATATTTTTTAAAAAAAGGGAAATTTTTTAAAATCTTATTTAAAAAGAAAAAAAGAGAAATTCAAAAATTTACAAAAATCTTAAAATTTCTTTTTTTTAATAAGGGAAAATTTTCAAATTTTTTTTTTTTTTTAAATTTCATTTATTTTTTTAGGGAACGGAAAATTTTCCAGTAAAAAAAAATTGTAAATTCTTTTTTTTCTTCTTAGAAGGGAAAATTTTCCAAAAAACAAAGAAAGGAATTTTTTTTAAATTTTCTTTTTTATATGAAGGGAAAAGTTTCAAATCTATAAAAAAAAATAAATAAATAAAATGAAAAAATGGGGTAATTTTTTTTATTTAATTTTTTTTAACGAAGGGAAAATTTTTAAATTTATGAAAAAAAATGAACATAAAAAAAAAATTAATTTTTTTTTAACGAAGTGAAAATTTTCCAGTTAAAAAAAAAATTGTAAATTAAACTTTTTTTTTTTCCTTCTTAGATAAAGATTATGGAATGAAATTTTTTATTATTTTTCTTAAAATCAATTCTAATTATAATTACATCATGAAAATGCTCCCTCCCCCTCGTAATTTTTTGGGGGGTTTGTTTTGTTTCTTTGAGAAAAAAAAAAACTTTTTTGTTCAATACATTAAAGAACTGAATAGGAAAAATACTTGACATTGTTCTTCATTGTTCAAATAATTAACATTTTTTTTTTTGTTTTTGTTTTTTTAAATTAAATTGCTTTTAAACAAACAACTGAGTGTAGATTTAATAGCGCATTATTAACAAAGATAAAAATATATATATGTATATGCTGGTGTACATTCACATATATACATACATGAAAAGCACACAAACGAGTGTATGTATATATACATACATAATTATCTCATGGGCACAGCAGAGTAGGGATTTTACAAGTATGGTTTTATGAAAAACAAACAGAAAACCTTTGTTCTTTTTTTTTTTTTTTTTTAAATATTTGTCCCTTTTTAAATCCTGATAATTACAAATACTAAATAAATTTTGTTAATACTAATCCCTCATTTTTAATAATCTTGCTTAATCTTATAGATTAAGAAAAACCTCCATTAACTAGAAATTAAAAATATCTTTATAATAGCAATCATTCTTATTTCTATTGTACCAGATGAAATATGTGAGTAAAATGGACAAAGATTATATATATATATATATATATATTTATTTGTTGAATTTTTAAAAATATGATTGTTTTCCATAAGCAACTACCCAGGTTTCAGGTTATTTCACCATCGTCAGGTTGCTAATAATTCTTCTAGTGTTTATGTGAAGACATTTCTTGCTGTTATGTTTTTTGGACCGCAAATTACGTCGGTTGATTATTGTGGACGCTCTTTATATATATAAAGTGTAGATATGACATATGCATCTTATAATTAGTTCTCGTGTGTGTGTGTGTGTGTGTATATATGATAATTGTATTATTAACAATTGCATCCAATTCATCAATATCTTGATTAATTCATTACAATTAACCCTGAAGATCCTTTAGGGTGAAACTTGAGTAGGTTATTTATATACACACCTTAATACTATATATATATATGGTAAAATATCCAACTGTCTGGTAAAGAGGGGATGATTCTATTTGGGATCATCAATATCTCCTGTACGTCCACAATGTATGCTCATGTTGATGCAATATTAGGGATTTGTAAAAATCCTTGTATAAATCCCTAAGAGAGCTCAATGTATAACAACTAATAAATTAATTATATAAATTTAAACTGTCATTTGGCTATTATGAATGTTTTGGTTTGTTATAAAACCTTCATCAGGACATTAGGAGGGAAAAAATTCTAGTTCCGTTTAGACAACACTATACTCATCTTAATACCCTGATGAAAGTTTTATAATGAACCAAAACATCTTAATGACAACTTCAACATCTATAAATGAATTTATCTCTTTAGAATACATTGCTTTTTCTTATTTCTTCATATATATATATATATAATCCAAAAGTCCAGAGAAGAAATCTTTCTTACGACACAAGAGTTTTATTTAAAAAACCTGTCGCAGTTTGAGAGTTCAATGTGTGCTCTTAATGTTAGAGTCACAGAGCAAATTTATAAGTAAAGAAATAACAAAAGACTTAGAGATTTAGCATTATAGTCTATTTCAGGGAGCTTTTATATATATATATTCTTATTTCCAAAACTCTGATCATGTAGAAAAACTCCAGATAATTCAGTTTGCAAATAAAGAAATGTACAAGCTGATATCTTAGGAATAAAGTACTGTTGCTCTTTTTAATCAGAATATTGCCCTGATGAGCTAATAAGTGAAACTTTAGTTGGTAGTACCTGACACATTAGTATTATTATTACTATTATATATATATATATATAAAATGACCTTTTCAGTATAAAAGTAGACTGTAAAAAGCTTTTGGTCTTCACAATAAATTTTTGACAAAGCTTCGCTAAAAACCAAGGTGAAATATCAATTGAATTTAGTTGTTGTGTTGTTATATCCACTTTGTTCCTCTATTTTCAATCACAATTTGGTCTTCTTACTCAATCTTTCACTCCTCACACACACACACACATTATATATATATATATAATATATATATATTATTGAATAATCCTTGTACAATTAATTTGTTGTTTTGAATTGTATGAGAAATATTCTATACATTTATTAGTTCTCTTTTTTGTCCATTTTACTTACATGTTTCATCTGAAGATTGTATTATTTTTTAGCCTTACATTTGAATAGATATGCCCGCCTAATTAATTAATTATTAATTATGAAAATTAGGTATGACTTCAATTAAGCACATATTCCCCCAAAAATAAACTTTAAGTAATAAAGCTGAAACAATCAAAAGATATATATATATATATATATTTTGGCAGCATTTTTTTCTTTTATAGATCTTTGGTTGAACGCGACAGACATGTCATGTCTGACAGGTTTCTTTTCGATCCTTTCCAATTGTCTGGCCAGCATTTTTATATCTGGGGGAAGTTAATGAATCCACCAAAGGTTCTATCACGAGTACTTTCGGCACTACTTACCATTCTCAAATGCCTATAATTTCCCGCCAATTTTACTACTCCCATTCCCCATAAGATTTCTCATAACTCTGCGCGTTCCTCCCACTACTTACTCCTATCAGTACTCTGTTTGTTAAAAAAAACAAAAACACGAAAACATCTCACTACTCTACACCTGCTGAAAGTATTCGTGTTAGAACCTTTGGTAGATTCAGTCACCAATTACACTCACACATAAAAATGCTGGCCAGACAATTGGAAAAGATCGAAAAGAAACTTGTCAGACAGGAAATGTCTGTCTCGTTCAACCAAACATATGTGTGTGTGTGCATGTGTGTATATATATATATATATATATATATATATATATATAATATATATATATATATATTATAATATATATGTGTTTGGTTTTAATAGTACTTGCCTAGACATATATATATATATATATATATATATTTTTGTCTAGGCAGTACTATTAAAAAACGACCAAACATTTCTTTTTCATAGTCTTTATTTTTTTTTTTTTTTTCCTAGTCGTCTAGTCATTTTTCTTAATTCAGGATCCAGCCGGTAAAGGAACTGGACAAGGATCATAAAAAAGAAATGATCTTTGCTGCCAAAATACACAATATATATATATATATATATATATATATATATATATATTGCTAAAATTCTCATTATTGTATATAATGCTATATCAAATCAAAATTTTTTCTTTTATTCATGGAAGCAAATTATTTCAATTTCATTTTAACGATAGTAGAATTATCCGCTAATTTAAAAGACATTCTCCCACCCCGTCCCCTAATAATTGCACAAAGCAACAAATTCCTCTGGATTATCCGATCACTATCAAAGCAGGCATTACCTTAAAATCTACTAAGCTTACTTAGTATAGTTGCGCACACAGGCCTCAGTTTGCTTACAAGAACCTAGTGGTCACCCATCTAAGTAAGTACCAATAAGCCTGCTCTTAACTTTAGTGATCTGGTGAGAACCTGAACTTTCAATGTGACTTGACCCTAAGCCAAAGCAAGCATCATGTGGGGAGCTGAATTTGTTCAAATGACCCCCCCTCAGAAGGGGGTCATCATTTTTCTTACTATTTCAATACTTTGACCCTTTTTTTTTTCTCTTTTTAAATCCTCTCTGCACATCCCTACAATTTCTTCTTTTTTTTTTTTTTTCGTTTCTCTACAATCATCACAGTCACAAGTGTAAACCTGAATGGTAAATCACTCAGGCCTAAAACTCTGTGCCCACACGTTTATTCCCCTCCCCCACACATATCAACGTCAGCTCAACTTTGATTGTTTTGGGGCTGAGGGGGTGCCAGGAGATCTTTGTATTCATGTAAGGCTTCCTTAAGGGCCTTACAAACCTGGGGTGAGGAGGACGTTGTGCATTCAACCAGAGAGGGGTACAATTGGATCACTTGATGCCACACGCTCGGCTCCACTGAAAAGACAAAGAGAAAATTATTAGTAAAATAAGAAAAAAAAAACATTGAACATTTTTCAGAAAAGCTTAAAATTCATGAAATGTTATACTTTAAATATACAACACTCCTACATTTGGGGCGCTGGTGGATGTCGTCAGTGATGTTATCTGCATGGTTCATTGGGAAGTTTCGGGTCTTCCAACATCAGACTTCCCTCGCCATGCTGAACCTATCAGTGATCAAACTCTGATACACTACCATTATGCTATATATATATATATTATATATATATATATATATATATATATATATATATAAACAAGTTTTTGGTACAGCTAAATTTATATACAAGTTTAAACAATACCAAATTTTTATTATAAGATCAGCTAATAAACGAATTAATTTTTTTTTTAAAGGCTAAAGAAGATAGAAACTTAAGGGCCCTTTCAACCGGTGCTTTTTTCAAAAGTTCTACAACCAGTAGATTGTTTGGTTTGTTTTGTTTTACGGCATATCACCTCGGTGGGTCATTTAATGCCGACAAAGTTGTGAAATAAATTCATTCTTAATGCATAATACAATTTTGTTTATAAACTCATGTTTTTCTATTTAACCCATAGATGGGACCCTAACAGGTACTACCACTCCGGGTCAGTTAACAAATTAACAAGGTTTTATTTAACACAGCTTCAATCCTCAAAGTGACATAAAAGCTCAATTTGTGTGCGACTTGCTGGCTCATATACCAATCCAAATGAGTCATGGCAGAAGACCCATTTATGGTCCTAGCTCCCACAATGCATCTGTCATGGAAATCTAATGATCAAGGGGAGTAACTCTAAAATTTTGTTAAGTCTGAACCTAACACTATTTAACTTGTTGCAATGCCATTGTTTCTCTATTTTAAAAGATATAATTAAAGTTTGTTATTTATCTATACATATATCAAAGGCAGTTGGAGTGTAAGTATGTATGTCCAAATGAAACTATGAAAATACACCAAATAACAACAAAGTAAATATATACATGTTAAATATCATCAGTTCTTGTTTTTTGTGCAAAAATTACAAAGATTTGATTTATATTCAAAGATATTCGAAAATTAAAATATACATAGAAATAGCATTGAAATTCTACATAAAAATGTCCAGAATTTGTGAATAACAAAATTAAACGAATCAAAACACCAGGTATTTTGCCCCACCCTCTACCCAGCCAACGCCGTAATCCTTAACTTTTTCCTCGTAAATTCCTACCATAAAATAAACTGAACCCTCATTTTATGCCTGTGTTTTTGCAATAAATATTTTATTTTTCTTGCACCCGTTATTTTACAATACTAAATATATTTCTGGTAATCATTAACTTTTTCCTTGTAAGAAAATATATTAATGTTATATATGTTAAGGATTACTGCCATCGCTAGGTAGCCACTTTTAGTTCTACTAGCAAATATATGCACCCTCCGGGTGCAAGTATTTAAGTTTTAATGTAAGAAAATATTGTATTAAATTAGAAAGGCTAATGAAACTAAATAAGAATACAGATAAAAAGATTTAAAACAGAGGGAGTATAATAAAAAATGGAACAACTGAAACTTATTCTTCCATCACTCTCGTCTTTCATTGTTATTTTTTCTAATTTAAGTATTTAGTTATAAGAGGAAGTAAAGAATAAAATGACAGTTATTTTATCTTGTTAATGGATTTCATTTAAGATTCATTGAAGAGATTTTTGCTTATATTCATTAAAATAAAACCAAACAGTTAGAAATCAATAATACTAAGCACATATTTATTAAGTTCGATTTTTTAATATTAATATGCAAATTAGCCTTCCCGTTCACACTGTAAACCGCTATTTTGTTGTATATATAAATACAATTGCATGTTGTTAGTATGTAGACATAGTTAACAGTATTAATAATGTAAGACAATTTTATTAATAATTAAGGTTTAGGTAAAAATAAAATCATAAAGAATATGATGTCAATGACTAAGAGAATTGTGACTTGAGTAGGAATATAGTTTCGGTTACAGACAGAAAAACACACAATCTCCATTATAATAAGATATAAATCCAATTTCATTCTATATTCTGTGCCTCACCCTCATAGGACACACGTCATTGTTCAGAAGTGAGAGGGAACCTAACAGACCTGACTCACAAATTCTTTTTTCCAAAAGAAAAAACACGACAAAAAACATTTCCTCATTTTGGGTGTGACTACCAAATGACAAGGGGAAAGAGTTAATTTATACATGTAATAAGGTTCCCCAAACAATTGACTGAAAACTTAAGATATTCAAACCAGGAGCATACATTCTAGACAGACTATATATATATATATATATATATATATACACACACACACACACACACACCACCAGTGCAATGGTTTTAGATTTTAAACATGGTTATGTATATATATATATATATATATATGAAGATAGGATGGATGTAGTAGGATCCGACAGTATGAGGTAGGTAAAAGGATAGTGACCTAATATCACTCAACTCTCCCCTCCTCCTTATCTTCCCCTGACATCAAACACACCACTACTATGAACTTTACCCTCCTCTCTTGACCTACCCCAACCTGCAACGGATTTTTAGAAAATAATTTTTATTTTTGTAATTAATTTTGTAATTTTTTATTTTTCATTTTTCTTATATATAAAGTAAAAAATTAAGAATGATTGTAAGGTTTTTAGTTTTTGGATAATGTTAAATTTAAATTTGTTGGGAAGTATATATCGGAAAATGTTATGTGAAGGGGATTTTATGATTTCCGACTACAAGTGTCTAAAAATTCCCTTCACATGACATTTTCCGATATATACTTCCCAACAAATTTAAATTTCACATTATCCAAAAAAATAAAAACCTTACAATCATTCTTAATTTTTTACTTTATATATAAGAAAAATGAAAAATAAAAAATTACAAAATTAATTACAAAAATAAAAATTCTTTTCTAAAAATCCGTTGCAGGCCTACCCGTCAACGGGTTAATACTCTTCCTGTTTGAATAAGAGAATTTGGAATATGTCTTCTTTTTTCAAAAACTGTTACATTAAGAGATACATGATTGGGTGACCGAGATAAGTGTGGAGGAAGTGCTCATATTTGAAACTAACACATAACTTTTTTGCAACATCAAGGTTTCGTTTTGAATTCATATCACAGGACTATTAATAAAAAAATAAAAAAATAAAAAAAATTTTTTTAAATCTGTTTTCAAATGCCTTTAAAGTAATAAAGAATTCATCATTGCATCTGATGAGTCGGGACAGTTAGACATTTTGTCTAAGCTCCCTGAAATAGACTATAATGCAAAATCCATAAGTCTTTTGTTATTTCTTTACTTATATATATATATATATATATATATATATATATTTTTCAGAATACAAGGTGTGTCATAAAAGTGCAGATTACCAAGATAGAAACGAACAATGAATGAAACGGTAATTTTTTCAGAATACAAGGTGTGTCATAAAAGTGCAGAGTTTGAAGTTGTATTTACCAAGATAGAAATGAACAATGAATGGAACGTTATTTTTTTTTCAGAATACACTGTGTGTCAAAAAGTACAAAAAATCTCAATACTTTTTTTGACACACCTTGTATATATAAGTTAGATGGCTTTTATACCACAACTGTTTGTACTGGGCATATGATAAAGGTGACAAAAAATTAGAAGCCCCCCCCCCAAAAAATAGAATCGCCCCCCACCCCCCAAAAACGCCAAACTTACCATTAATGGGTGATGCTTTCTTTAGTGACAACAACAACGTTGTAATGGCTTTTAAAACTGAAGCAATTTCTGCTAAACGTGGCCTGGGAAAGAGAAGAAGAAAAAAGACAGAATTTTAGAAGCATCTCAAGTGTGTAATTTGAAGACAAGAATTGAAAAATTGTTACTAAACAATTCATGAATGAATTTATTCATGAGCAAAAAAAAAAAGAGAGAAACAAAAAAACTGGACATGAAGCCGGGAGCAAATAATGTTGCATTGTTCAAATTTCCCAATACTTTGATTTTAAAAAATAAACAAACAAAAAACAACAAATAAACAATATATATTTACAAATTAAAAACATTGGTTAATCATAGAAATTTTGATTAAGAAATCAATTTCTGTTCAAATTTCTGAGATGAGGAATTATCATCAATATACACTGATTTATTCAAACAGTTATCCTCATCTTGGTTGTTATAATCAAAATGTTTCTTCTATTACTGAGATGAGGAATTATCATTAATATACACTGATTTATTCAAACAGTTATCCTCATCTTGGTTGTTACAGTCACAACCTTTCAACCATTGTACTTTCTATTCAATCGATGGTTAACAATCAGTTTTGTTAATGGCCTCATATACATATATATATATATATATGAAGATGGAATTTTACTTCCGAAAATATTTAGTTTTGAAAAAAAAAAAAAAGTTAAATAAATTCAACACATATTGCAATACAATATTCGCGCGTGGAAATTGTTCGAAATTCTTTTAATTTTTACAATAAATTGCATTGTAAATTGCCTTCAAAATCTTTATATTACACATACACACAATGCTTCAAAGATACTATAAAGAAACAAACTTTATTTCACTATGCCGAGCAAGGCTATATTTATAGTAAAAATTAAAAGAATTTCGTACATTTTCCACGCGCGGGAGCAGCCGAGCCGATTTAACATCACGGAAAAAATTTTCAAATATACGGCGTTCCTCAACTTCTTAAACAACAGATGATTACAATATCGCCGTGGGATAAGTACTATAAAAAATCACCTAGTACTTTCAATAACTCTGAAGATGGAATTTTACTTCCGAAAATATTTAGTTTTGAAAAAAAAAAAACAAAAGTTAAATAAATTCAACACATATTGCATTGTAAATTGCCTTCAAAATCTTTATATTATATATATATATACTAACCCTTTCACACAAGCAAGATGTGACACAAGGTCAATTAATATTAAAC
This sequence comes from Doryteuthis pealeii, assembly GCA_023376005.1. NCBI lineage: Eukaryota > Metazoa > Mollusca > Cephalopoda > Myopsida > Loliginidae > Doryteuthis > Doryteuthis pealeii. The sequence continues at coordinate 2,789,134 of CM042172.1, forward strand.
ATATTTAGAAGTCTTAAGTTAAAGGGAAATAACAGGTAATTTGAAATGAAAAAGTCATTTTTAGCCATTTTTTGATAAATCCTTATAGGAATGGGGCTCAACAGGATGTTAAGAGTTAATGCAATTAATATTGTAACGTCTATGTATATATTGGTAAATGAAGAAGAAACATTCCAATTTAGACTTTTGGGGTAGAATCATATTGTAACGTCTATGTAATGCATAGATAGAAGAAGAAAAATCCAAATTGGAGTTTGGGGACAGAATCGTATTGTAATGTCTATGTATCCATTGTTAAAAGATGAAGAATAAGAAAAATTCCAATTTAGACTTTTGGGGTAGAATCATATTGTAACATCTATGTAATGCATTGATAGAAGAAGAAAAATCCAAATTGGAGTTTGGGGACAGAATCGTATTGTAATGTCTATGTATCCATTGTTAAAAGATGAAGAATAAGAAAAATTCCAATTTAGACTTTTGGGGTAGAATCATATTGTAACGTCTATGTAATGCATAGATAGAAGAAGAAAAATCCAATTTAGACAGAATTGTATCGTAATGTCTATGTATCTATTGTTAAAAGATGAAGAAGAAAAAAAATCCAATTTAGACTTTTTGGGAGTCGAGAATAACTTACCTGGGTAATGGACACTTTCCACTCAACCGTTCATCTTCCACATAATTTTTTACCACTTCTTGGCATCGTTGCAATAAAGACTGAACGGCCATTTTGGTCAACGAACCTTCATTGGTGCTGCGGGTAATGAATGAAAACTGCAACAAAGTCTCAAAACAACCTTTTGCAAATTCTTCACGCAGTTTCCGACTTGACTCCGTGTCTGTAAAAAATAGAAAAAAAAATTTTCTCAGTTAACAATTGATACAAAGTTTAACCTATTCAACACTAAATGATATCAATTAAACATCCCCCTTTTTTTGAAAATGTGCACTTTGTCTTCATTTTGTCCTCTGCATGCTGTTTCTAGTGATTTCATTTTTGAGAAATCATCAAAGTTTAAACTCTCTAATTCTAACACCAATAGAATATGAAGAAAGGACATTATATTTTAAAATGACATTTAAAAGGAGCTTTATCTTGAACATCTGATTCATCTTCTGAAAAAGATTTTTTTTTTTTTTGCTTATGATTCTTCAGAGAAAATTTCATAAGAAAAACTAACTAATATTGTAGGCACCACAAGAACGCTATTCCTGAAATAGAGTTTCCAAAGAGGATTTGGCATGAGGGTTCACAAATGATGTAAATGCAATGTCACAGAAGGAGGCCATCTTGAATAGCGCCATCTTGTAGACAAAACGAAACTATCCATATCTATGCAGTTGCCTATGCTTAAGAAATATGACTGGAAAGAAAATGAAAACCAAGTTGTTTAGATTAACAATATTTTTAAAAAATGCAAAATGATACCTAACTAATAAATAAATTATGGTAATTTATGAGGAAGACCGTCCCGGTCTCCTGCCTCAAAACTTGCTAACAATGAGTGGTGAAAAACCAACCCCAGCTACGAATGAAGTCCGTAGCCGAAGCAATAGATATGAAGATGACTAGATAGATAGATAGTTTTTTGTTATTTTATTAAAATATAAAAGAATATCTAAATACTCAGATTTTCTTTTATTCATGTTTGTTTAATGTTTTGTTTTTAGTTTAAATAAACAAGAATATCTAAATATTTTGATTTTTTTTTACTAAAAGTATGATAAGGACTAGATTGGTTGCTTGGATTTTTAAGGCATGTCAACCCTTGTTGGGTTATTTTATGCAGAAAATATTTTGTTTTATTCATTTTTGGTGGGTACTCTATTTTTTTCTTTTAAACATATTTTTTAACTCATTTTTTCTATTTAATCCATTGATGAAATCATAACAGGTACTACCACTCCGGGTCAGAGTGGACCTTGAAGTAATAGTAATAAAGGTTTCCAGAGTTCCAGAATTGAAATGACACCATTAGATGCAGTTTAACATCATACCCAGCCCACTGCCTTTGAGCACAAATATAATAAAAATGGTTGAAGGTTTGCCATAAAGGTAATAGGGTTGGGGCAATCATATAGGTGCTAGGTCTTGACATGACCAGCTGATTGATTGGAAGGGACCTCTCTAAGCACCTGTCTAACCTAAGCAAGAGCTAAAGTGGAGTGTTGCACGTCATGGACCACTCAGCAACCAAGATTCCATCCTTAAGCATTATGGGTCACCACCCATGCCCAATAGGTGGCCGTATTGGAGAGGATTTTTTTTTACCCCTCTGCAGTGGTGCAGTTGTTGTATTGTTCTGCCCCAGCTGACTGGGCAGTTTTTAATTAAGGTAAGCTTTTCCTAACAAAATTCTACACTAGTGGAGCATCAAAATAGTGATGGATAGATAGATTGATTCTCTGGAGATTCTTTGATGGAAAAAGGTTGGAGACTTTTGGACACCAAAGATATTGAGGACTTTTTGGCACAAGAAAATTTGGAGACTCTTCACACAAAAAGTGTGGAGACTTTTGGACACAAAAAGATATTGAGGACTTTTTGGTACAGAAAATTTGGGAGACTCTTCAACACAAAAAGTGTGGAGACTTTTGGACACCAAAGATATTGAGGACTTTTTTGGCACAGAAAATTTGGAGACTCTTCACACAAAAAGTGTGGAGACTTTTGGACACAAAAGATATTGAGGACTTTTTGGCACAGAAAATTTGGAGACTCTTCAACACAAAAAGTGTGGAGACTTTTGGACACAAAAGATATTGAGGACTTTTTGGCACAGAAATTTGGAGACTCTTCAACACAAAAAGTGTGGAGACTTTTGGACACAAAAGATATTGAGGACTTTTTGGCACAGAAAATTTGGAGACTCTTCAACACAAAAAGTGTGGAGACTTTTGGACACAAAAGATATTGAGGACTTTTTGGCACAGAAATTTGGAGACTCTTCAACACAAAAAGTGTGGAGACTTTTGGACACAAAAGATATTGAGGACTTTTTGGCACAGAAAATTTGGAGACTCTTCAACACAAAAAGTGTGGAGACTTTTGGACACAAAAGATATTGAGGACTTTTTGGCACAGAAAATTTGGAGACTCTTCAACACAAAAAGTGTGGAGACTTTTGGACACAAAAGATATTGAGGACTTTTTGGCACAGAAATTTGGAGACTCTTCAACACAAAAAGTGTGGAGACTTTTGATATTGAGGACTTTTTGGCAGCAGAAAATTTGGAGACTCTTCAACACAAAAAGTGTGGAGACACTTGGACACAAAAGATATTGAGGACTTTTTTGGTACAGAAAATTTGAGACTCTTCAACACAAAAAGTGTGGAGACTTTTGGACACAAAAGATATTGAGGACTTTTTGGTACAGAAAATTTGGAGACTCTTCAACACAAAAAGTGTGGAGACTTTTGGACACAAAAGATATTGAGGACTTTTTGGCACAGAAAATTTGGAGACTCTTCAACACAAAAAGTGTGGAGACTTTTGGACACAAAAGATATTGAGGACTTTTTGGCACAGAAAATTTGGAGACTCTTCAACACAAAAAGTGTGGAGACTTTTGGACACAAAAGATATTGAGGACTTTTTTGGCACAGAAAATTTGGAGACTCTTCAACACAAAAGTGTGGAGACTTTTGGACACAAAAGATATTGAGGACTTTTTGGCACAGAAAATTTGGAGACTCTTCAACACAAAAAGTGTGGAGACTTTTGGACACAAAAGATATTGAGGACTTTTTGGCACAGAAAATTTGGAGACTCTTCAACACAAAAAGTGTGGAGACTTTTGGACACAAAAGATATTGAGGACTTTTTGGCACAGAAAATTTGGAGACTCTTCAACACAAAAAGTGTGGAGACTTTTGACACAAAAGATATTGAGGACTTTTTGGCACAGAAAATTTGGAGACTCTTCAACACAAAAAGTGTGGAGACTTTTGGACACAAAAGATATTGAGGACTTTTTGGCACAGAAAATTTGGAGACTCTTCAACACAAAAGTGTGGAGACTTTTGGACACAAAAGATATTGAGGACTTTTTGGCACAGAAAATTTGGAGACTCTTCAACACAAAAAGTGTGGAGACTTTTGGACACAAAAGATATTGAGGACTTTTTGGCACAGAAAATTTGGAGACTCTTCAACACAAAAAGTGTGGAGACTTTTGGACACAAAAGATATTGAGGACTTTTGGCACAGAAAATTTGGAGACTCTTCAACACAAAAAGTGTGGAGACTTTTGGACACAAAAGATATTGAGGACTTTTTGGAAAATTTGGAGACTCTTCAACACAAAAAGTGTGGAGACTTTTGGACACGATTGGCACAGAAAATTTGGAGACTCTTCAACCAAAAAGTGTGGAGACTTTTGGACACAAAAGATATGAGGACTTTTTGGCACAGAAATTTGGAGACTCTTCAACACAAAAAGTGTGGAGACTTTTGGACACAAAGATATTGAGGACTTTTTGGCACAGAAATTTGGAGACTCTTCAACACAAAAAGTGTGGAGACTTTTGGACACAAAAGATATTGAGGACTTTTTGGCACAGAAAATTTGGAGACTCTTCAACACAAAAAGTGTGGAGACTTTTGGACACAAAAGATATTGAGGACTTTTTGGCACAGAAAATTTGGAGACTCTTCAACACAAAAGTGTGGAGACTTTTGGACACAAAAGATATTGAGGACTTTTTGGCACAGAAAATTTGGAGACTCTTCAACACAAAAAGTGTGGAGACTTTTGGACACAAAAGATATTGAGGACTTTTTGGCACAAAAATTTGGAGACTCTTCAACACAAAAGTGTGGAGACTTTTGGACACAAAAGATTGAGGACTTTTTGGCACAGAAAATTTGGAGACTCTTCAACACAAAAAGTGTGGAGACTTTTGGACACAAAAGATATTGAGGACTTTTTGGCACAGAAAATTTGGAGACTCTTCAACACAAAAAGTGTGGAGACTTTTGGACACAAAAGATATTGAGGACTTTTTGGCACAGAAAATTTGGAGACTCTTCACACAAAAAGTGTGGAGACTTTTGGACACAAAAGATATTGAGGATTTTTGGCACAGAAATTTGGAGACTCTTCAACACAAAAAGTGTGGAGACTTTTGGACACAAAAGATATTGAGGACAGAAAATTTGGAGACTCTTCACACAAAAATGTGGAGACTTTTGGACACAAAAGATTGAGGACTTTTTGGCACAGAAAATTTGGAGACTCTTCAACACAAAAAGTGTGGAGACTTTTGGACACAAAAGATATTGAGGACTTTTTGGCAGAAAATTTGGAGACTCTTCAACACAAAAAGTGTGGAGACTTTTGGACTTTTTGGCACAGAAAATTTGGAGACTCTTCACACAAAAAGTGTGGAGACTTTGGACACAAAAGATTGAGGACTTTTTGGCACAGAAAATTTGGAGACTCTTCAACACAAAAAGTGTGGAGACTTTTGGACACAAAAGATATTGAGGACTTTTTGGCACAGAAAATTTGGAGACTCTTCAACACAAAAAGTGTGGAGACTTTTGGACACAAAAGATATTGAGGACTTTTTGGCACAGAAAATTTGGAGACTCTTCAACAAAAAGTGTGGAGACTTTTGGACAAAAGATATTGAGGACTTTTTGGCACAGAAAATTTGGAGACTCTTCAACACAAAAAGTGTGGAGACTTTTGGACACAAAGATATTGAGGACTTTTTGGCACAGAAAATTTGGAGACTCTTCAACACAAAAAGTGTGGAGACTTTTGACACAAAAGATATTGAGGACTTTTTGGCACAGAAAATTTGGAGACTCTTCAACACAAAAAGTGTGGAGACTTTTGGACACAAAAGATATTGAGGACTTTTTGGCACTTTTTGGAGACTCTTCAACACAAAAAGTGTGGAGACTTTTGGACACAAAAGATATTGAGGACTTTTGGCACAGAAAATTTGGAGACTCTTCAACACAAAAAGTGTGGAGACTTTGGACACACTTTTTGCACAGAAATTTGGAGACTCTTCAACACAAAAAGTGTGGAGACTTTTGGACACAAAAGATATTGAGGACTTTTTGGCACAGAAAATTTGGAGACTCTTCAACACAAAAAGTGTGGAGACTTTTGGACACAAAAGATATTGAGGACTTTTTGGCACAGAAAATTTGGAGACTCTTCAACACAAAAAAGTGTGGAGACTTTTGACAAAAAGATATTGAGGACTTTTTGGCACAGAAAATTTGGAGACTCTCAACACAAAAGTGTGGAGACTCTTGGATATAAAAATGTTAGGGATTCTTTTGAAACAAAAAGTTAAAAACACTGCAATACAAAAACATTGAAGAGACTTTTCAACACAAAAAAGCTGGTGACTTCTCGACACAAAAAGTTTGGGGACTCTTTAAAACAAAAACATTGGAAATTTTTGGACATAAAAAGATTGGAGATTCTTTGATACAAAAAAGTTGATGACACTTCGACAAAAATGTTGAGGGCTATTTTGTAGCAGACACAAAAATGTTGGAAACTTTAACACAATTCTCAAGATTTATTTTATTCAATATTCTAAGCAAAAGAATTCAAAAACAAAAAAACAACTTACCAATGAATGTGTCTGAAGTGGCAGAGTGAATAGAGCCCTTGTTAAGAATATCCATAATTTTCATGATGAAGTCCTTTGGCATGGTCCCAGCGTAAGGCAAAATATCATCTCTTATAACCTGTACAACCTGAAAAACAAACAACAAACATTAATTTATTTACATGGGAACAATATTTACAATCAATGGTTTCCTGCTAACACATTCGTCAGGTAAACAAAATAGTTTTTTTTAAGAATGATAGAAATGGTGTAAATGATTAAATGTGTTCCAGTTTTTATCAAGTTAGTAGTAGTGAGAGTAACTAGGAGGGGAACTTGTAGAAATTATATTAAGGGGTGTGGAGGCTGGAAGGAGGAGAATTAGTAGGAAAAGTGTTATAGGTATTTTAAAATGTGAGTACTGTATTCAAAATTAATCTTATTTAAGGATGGTTTGTATTGTTTGATGTATAAACAGGAGACATGCCTTTTGTTTAATTCTACATGTATAAATGAAAGAATGCTGCCCAAATATACACAAATGCCCTATATATATATATATATATATATATATATATATATATATATATATAATATACCAAACTTGTTGGTAAATCCTCGCGGTGAGAAAAAACCTGGCAAATAGTTTGATTGTAAAAATATACTACCAAACATCACCCGGGGAGAAAAAAAAATTTGGAAAAAAAGAAAAGACCAAGATAATCGTACCAACCAAAAATAATCTATTGGTACAATATTTGGACAAAAGAAAAAAACAATTTATATGTATGTATGTGTGTATATATATATATATATATATATATATATAAAATATATATATTCATACAAAACTGCCAGGAAACTAAAGCTAATAAGTAAAGAGTGCTCAATACCTAAGTAGACCAAATAATAAAGATAAATCTAATGAGTCAAATAAACCTACTAAAAGTTTTGCTTAATGCTCTTCAGGGATAAGAACCTAGCCCTGAAGAGCATTAAGTGAAACTTTTAGTAGGTTTATCTGACTCATTAGATTTATCTTTTATATATATATATATATATATATATATATATATATATATATATGTGTGTGTGTGTGAATGAGGGCAATTCTCTGCTTTCAATTCTAGAATTGTTGATTCTTACAGGAAATAAAATCTTTTTCTTAACGGCTCCGTGAATCTTAGCAGTAAATGCATCCTGACACGCATTTAGGGAAACTACAGAGATTTTGAATAAGAAAATATATATATATATATATATATGCTGAAAACAAAATCCATCTCCACAAAGTCTAACTGTACGGAAGAAATAAAGTTTGTATGACCGAACCGTGATATGTATCCTCACATCTCACTTCTTAGTCGCTGCTTTCTCCTGTTCACCTTTCAGCGTACCTCGGGTTTCATGCCAGACTATTGATTGATTTACACGCAGTGATGAGCGTGTCTAATGAAGTAATCAATCTACTCACATATTTCAGGTGAATTAGATATTTGACACTTAGGACTGAGGGAACTTGGTGAGGGGGGGGTGAGAGTTTACAGATGCAAGACTGATGGAACTTGAAGGGGAGGGGGGGCGATTACAGATGCCAGGTCATTTATTTTGCATTCTACCAAATGTACAATACAATGTTTCCTAATTTGACCAATAAAATTATAGGTGGCACCTGTGGTGTAATGGTTATCACCATAGCTTGGTTTGTTTTATGACACGTCAACCCCTTTTCGAGTTAAACTGCATTTAGTGGTGAAGTTCCAGTTCTTTGATTTGTTTTGTTTAACGGCATATCAAACTCAGTGGGTTATTTAATGCCGATAAAGTTTTGAAATAAATCAATTCTTAATGGATAATACAATTTTGTTTATCAACTCATGTTTTTCTATTCCACCCATAGATGAGACCCTAACAGGTACTACCACTCCGGGTCAGGGTTAACCAGGGAGTAATGGCATACGTGACTGTCTGTTCAAGCGCTCAACTGAATATTTTAGAATACTTTTATTTTTTTTCTTATTTATTTATTTGATGTGTTTTTTTCAGGATGCCTCGCGTGTTTTAAATGGTTAGGAAGTTAAGGCGAGCAAGTGACTTTGATTCTCATTGGGTGTCCTGTATTTTTTGGTCTTCAGCCCAAAAAATTAAAGTTAAGTTTAGTAAATGATACATTCCAGTCTAGATTTAGAATAGCTAAAACAACACGAATCGGAAACACAAAACTATCGACATTTGGATATAAAAAAAGAATATCTATCTATCATAGACTATTCATATCTATCTATCTATCTATCATAGACTATTCATATCTATCTATCTATCTATCATAGACTATTCATATCTATTCATCATAGACTATTCATATCTATCCATCTATCTATCATAGACTATTCATATCTATCTATCTATCATAGACTATTCATACCTATCTATCATAGACTATTCATATCTTTCTGTCCGTCTTAAATCTGTTCAAATCTATCTATCTTAGACTATTCATATCTGTCTGTCCGTCTTAATCTGTTCACATCTATCTATCTATCATAGACTATTCATATCTATCTATCTATTATATACTATTCATATCTATCTATCTATCATAGACTATTCATATCTTTCTGTCCGTCTTAATCTGTTCACATCTATCTATCTATCTATCTATCTTAGACTATTCATATCTTTCTGTCCATCTTAATCTGTTCACATCTATCTATCTATCATAGACTATTCATATCTTTCTGTCCGTCTTAATCTGTTCACATCTATCTATCTATCTATCTATCATAGACTATTCATATCTATCTTAGACTATTGATATCTTTGTATCCGTCTTAATCTGTTCACAT
>CM042172.1:2804552-2854552 GCA_023376005.1 Doryteuthis pealeii
GACAAGAGAGAGATCCCCCTTCTCTCTCTCCCTTATTCGCCTTTCTTCCGCGTCTCTCTCTGCCTCTTTCGACCTTCTTTTGCCGCCTATCTCTTTCTTCTCTGCTTTCGCCTTCTTCCGCCCGCATCTCTCTGCTCGCCCCATCTCTCTCTCTCCCCCATCTCTCTCTCTCCCCATCTCTCTCTCCTCCCATCTTCTCTCTCTCCCACCCATCTCTCTCTCTCACACATCTCTTCTTTCGCCTCTCTCATGCGCCGCATCTCTCTCTTTCGCATCCCATCTCTCTCTTTCGCACCCCTGCTCTTCTTTCGCCTCTCTCTCCGGCCCAAAATTCGTGTCTTCCTTCTTTCGCCTCTCTCTCGCCCCATCCTCTCTCTTCGCCTCTCTGCTCGCGCCCATCTCATCTCTTTCCCTCTCTCTCGGCCCCATCTCTCTCTATCGCCTCTCTCTCTTCCAATCTCTCTTTTCGCCTCTCTTCGGCCGCCAATTCTCTCTTTCGCCTCTCATCTCGCCCCATCTCTCTTCTTTCGCCTCTCTCTCTCCCATCTCTCTCTTTGCCTCTCTCTCTCCCCAATCTCTCTCTTCGCCTCTCTTCGCCCCATCTCTTCTCTTCGCCTCTCTCTTCCCCATCTCTCTCTCTCCCATCTCTCTCTCTCGTCTCCCCCATCTCTCTCTTTCGCCATCTCTCTCTCTCTCCCATCTCTCTCTCTTTCGCTCTCTCTCTCCCCATCTCTCTCTTCGCCTCTCTCTCTCCCCCCATCTCTTCTCTTTCGCCTCTCTTCTCTCATTCTTCGCCTCTGCTCTCTCCCCCATCATGTAATATAATATATAGATAGTAATACTCTCTCATACTCTCTCGTTTCGCTCTTCTCTCTCCCCATCTGCTCTCTTTCGCCTCTCTCTCTCGTCTTTCGCCTATATATATATGATATAGAATATATCTCTCTTTCGCCTCTCTATCTCACCATACCTCTCTTTTCGGCCTCTCTCTCTCACCAATCTCTCCTGACTCTCGCTACTCTATCATACCCCCCATCTCTCATATAATATATCTTTCGCCTCTCTCTCTGCCAACCATCTCTGCTCTCCCCCCATTCTCTCTCTTTCGCCTACTCTCATATAATAGATAATGATCTTTCACCTCTCTCTCTTTCGCCTCTCTCTCTTTCACCTATATAATCTCCCCATCTCTTCTCTTTACGCCTCTCTCTCATAAGATCCCCTTCTCTCGCTTTCAGCCTCTCTCTCTCCCCATCTCTCTCTTTCGCCTCTCTCTCTCCCCATCTCTCTTTCGCCTCTCTCTCTCTCTTTCGCCTCTTCTCTCTCTCTTTCGCCTCTCTCTCTCCCCATCTCTGCTTTCGCCTCTGCTCTCTTCCATCTCTCTCTCTCCCCATGCTCTCTCTGGCTTTCGCCTCTCTCTCTCCCCATCTCTCTCTTTCGCCTCTCTCCATCTTCTTTTCGCCTCTCTCTACTCCCCATCTCTGCTTCTTCTCTCCCAATCTCTCTCTTTCGCCTGCTCTCTCGCCCCATTCTCTCGTCTTTCGCCTCTCTCTTTCCCCATCTGCTCTTCTTTGCCTCTCTCTCTGTCCCCATCTCTCTCTTTCGCTCCTCTCTTCCGCCCTCTGCTCTCTCCACCATTCCTCTCTCTCCCCATCTCTCTCTTTCGCCTCTTCTCTCCCATCTCTCTTCTAGCTCATCTCTCTTCTCCCCATCTCTCTCTTTCGCCTCTCATCTCGCCCCTCTCTCGTCTTTCGCCTCTCTCTCCCCATCTCTCTCTTTCGCTCTCTCTCTGCTACCCATCTTCTCTTTTCGCTCTCTCTCTCGCCCACATCTCTCTCTTTCGCCTCTCTCTCGGCCCATCTCTCTCTTTGCGCCTCTCTCTCCCCCTCTCTCTCTTGATCGCCTCTCTCTCTCCCCGCCATCTCTCTCGCTTGTCGCCTCTCTCGTCTCCCCCCATCTCTTCTTCGCCCTCTCTCTCTCCGCCCCGCATCTCTGCATTCTTTGCGCTCTCTCGTCATCCCCCCATCTCTCTCTTTCGCCTCTCTCTTCCCATGCTCTCTCTTCGCTCTCTCTCTCCCCATCTTCTCTCTTTCGCCCTCTCTCTCTCCCCCTAGTCTCTCTCTTCGCCTCTCATCCTCCCCCGCATCTTCTCTTTCGGCCTCTCTCTCTCCCCTCTCTCTCTCCCCATCTCGTTCTTCGCACTCTCTCTCTCCCCCCATCTCTCTCTTTCGCCCTCTCTCTCTCGCCCTCCAAGTCTCTCTCTTTCGCTCTCTCTTTTCGCCTCTGCTCTCTTTCGGCCTCTCTACTCTCCCCATTCTCTCTTTCACCTCTCTCTCTCCCGCATCTCTGCTCTTTCGCTCTCTCTCTCCCATCTCTGCTCTTTCGCCTCTCTCTCCTCCCCATGCTCTCTCTTTCGCCTCTCTGTCTCCCCGGCCTCTCTCTCTTTTAGGCTTCTCTCTGTCCCGCCATCTCTCTCTTTCGCTCTATCTTTTCGCCTCTCTCTCTTTCGCCTACCTTCTCTCGCCATCTCTCTCTTTCGGCCTTCTCTCTCCCCATGCTCTCTCTCTTTCGCCTTCTCTCTCTCCCATCTCTCTCTTTCGCTCTCTCTCTCCCATCTCTCTGCTTTCGCCTCTCTCTCTCCCATCATCTTTCTCTTCGCTCTCTCAGGGGCGAATGCCAGATTACAAGCATTTTATGAACGTTTTTAGTTCTCACCCAACATTTATTAATTTTTAAGATTTTCGGGTCCTCTCATGATTGTGCTTGCAAATATCTGTCACATCCCAGTAGGGGGGTATACTTGAAATAGAACCTTTGACTAACTCTTCCCTTATTTTCCATCATCCCGTCTTTCTTGCTGAGAGTTTCTATTTAAAGATCTGGAGTAACGCCAATTAAATGCCAGTGATTTCATCTTAGTTTATTGATTTTCTTTTAAGATTCAAATCCCAGAGATTTTTATTCATATTTATTGAAATAAACCATTTTATACAACTAAGCTCTTTCATTAGAATCAGATTTTTAAGAAATCAATATGCAAATTAGCCTTCCCCGTTAACACTGATAGGACTATTTTTGTTATTATAATCAGCACAATATATGACCTCCGGGTGAGCAGTTTTAGTTTTATTTATAATTTTTTACTTAGAAGGCTAATGATGTAAGATGTAGATAAAAGATTTTGAAAGAGGGGTATGATTGAAAATAGACAGCAACTTTGAAACTAACCTTCCTCCTTTCCGTTACTCAACCGGTTTTTCAGTTGTAATTTTCTACATTTAAATGTTTAGGTTAAAATAGGAAGTAAAGAATAATATACAGTTATTTCTTCTTGTTAAGTGGATTTCTTTTAAGATTTTTGAACCAGAGATTTTTTGCCATATCTTTTAAGATCAAATATCAATTAGCCTTTCCTTCCACTAATCCTTCTCCCCCAAGGCAACAACTCTGCCCCCTTGATTTAAAGGGGCAAGGGCTGGGCTTTATTGCCGCAGAGCTGAGGCGCCCCCTTGAGGGGGAATGCGACGGGGATCGAGCGCAATTTTTTCAACCTGCCACTCCATTGAAGCTTACGGCTGTGGGTGGTCCAACGTTAATATGGCTTTGTCGCCTGACCACGTGACGTGGGCGTCCGCGTAATATCATGTAGATATGGTCAACAGTGGCTTCGGCCTCTGGACCATTGCTATAGATTAACGGCGTCGATCCCAGGGGGCATCGCCCCCAAGCAAACCTGCCCCCCTCGATTTAAGAGAGGCAGGGCATGTGGTTTATTGCTCAGCGCTGCAGCGCGCGAACCGCCTTGAGGGAGGAATGCCGCGCGATCAGCACGCGCATTTTTTCACTCCGCCACCACATGAGCTTCGTCTTGTGGGTGGTTCCAGACATAAATGGGCCTTGTGCCTGACCCGTACAAGTGGGGCTACGTGGAAAATATCATGTAGATATGGTATACAGTATAGATAATGTAAAACATTTGTATGGTGAGATAATTGGAGGCTAGATAAAAATAAAATCTAGGGAAGAATTTGACGTAAATAAACTAAGGGTTAATTGTGAGTTGGGTACTGAATATAGTTTCGGTTACTGACAAACAAATAACCAATCTCCATTATATATAGATAATAGCATGACGCCTGTGTACAAAAAGTGGATGTGTGCGGGGGGTGGGGCTGGAGTGACTGAAAACTAATTCGATGTTTTTTGGTGATGTGTGTTATTTCCATTATCGATCTGTATGATGCCGAGAATCCTGACAAAAACAACACCAACCCAGCGACAAAAACAACATTCCACCACCCACACCCACCCCACCCGCAGAAGCCTCGTCAGATCAAAAGTAGCAGCTCAAAGCCAAAATCGGATCTTTATCTGATGAGTCCGATATAAAGCTTATCGGACAAGACAGTAGACTACATAAGGCTGTGGTTCACTTATTAAATATCGAGCAACCTGACATTAACTAGTGGTGAGGGTTCAGATTCTAGATCTTAGGATGTGGAGTATGACACCTTCATTGGCCACGTAACTCGCCAGCTTCACACTAACTCTAAGTGGTAAGTATCTGTTAGAGGGGGCTCCATCTATAGGTTCATCATCATCATGTCATGCATAATGCGAGGATATCAGTGACAATCTCTTGCTAACCATCCCTATGCATTCATCGTGCTTTCGGGAGGTCGCTCAGCGCAGCGCATCCAATAGTCCGCGCAGAGCTGACGCAATGTTCTTTGCTGGACGATCCAATCTGGTTTCTGTTGTGAAGTTTTTAAGGGGTCAAATAAGTAACAAACACGACGGGTAACAAAATGTAGAAAAATGATATTAACAGAAGGTAGACAATACAATAGAGAGTGTGGAAATTACGTCGAAGAACAGAGTTTATTGGCATAGCCTCCGCATTGGCTTACTGCTAAGGCACAATTAATCCTGTTTTTATAGTAAACCTGTCGGCGCATCCAGTTAGGTCCTTATAAGGGTGTGTAATCACCTATAACAGATTGAAAATAGTTTGTATCTCATAATATTTGCCCCATTTACTACGATGATAATTATATAATACAACAACACGAAGTTTTTGAACATGTTTGGTATTTGTGAGATTATCTCCCCTTTGTAACTTGTCTTGTCATATCTATCTTTTCACATTGATAACCATTGATGCTAACGCATCCTCCCATCAACTGCCAAATATGAATAAAGAACCAAAAGATGTAACAGGAAAAAAATAGAGAGATGTGGAAAATTACGTCCGACAAATAGTTTATTGGTCTCGCATTGGCTTACTCCAAGCCACAATTGTCGCCTGTTACTTATAGTAACTCGTCGGCGCATTCCATTACTTATGGCGTGTATCACCCTATAACAGTTTCCTATAGGCCGAACGTCACTTTTGAGTTCGTCAATCACTGGATGGTTTGTGTGATGGGGAACAAGTTTTTTCAAGCGGATTTGTTTTTAATATCGTAGCAGTATTTTTGTGCAGCTTCGCATCTAGCTTATTTTCAAGGCATCTGCATTAGGGTCTAAAGTGGTACAGAATACAGTAGTAAAAAGATAAAAAAAAGCTTTGATATTATTACTACGTCTTAAAGAATTCGTTACTTTAACTTGTCAGTGAGGATCGGATTTCCATATGACTGATATATGGTCTATGCAGACCAAGTATAAAGTTAACATGACAGTTTGGTTCCAAATTTGTTGACTCTTAGGGGAGGAATCAGAGTGCTTAGCTAAGGTGAGTGGTACAGCCAATACAGTAGCACTCCATAAGCCTTGGAAGAATTGTTTGCTTTAACTTGTCAGTGAGATCAGATTTCCATATGCTGATAATCGTCTATGGCAGACCAAGTATAAAGATAATCATGGACACGTGTTGGTTCGCAAATTTGGTTGCGTCTTAGGGCAGACGAATCAGAAGTGCTTAGCTAAGGTGCAAGTGGTACAGCCATACAGTAGCACTCATCACAGCTTGGAAGAGCATTGTTGTTTAACTTGTCAGTGAGATCGATTTCCATATGAACTGATAATCGGTCTATGGCAGCACCAAGTATAAAGATACTGACAGTTGGTTCGCTAAATTTGGTTGACTCTTAGGGAGAGGAATCAGAAGTGCTTAGCTAAGGTGGCAAGTGGTAGCAGCCATTACAGTAGCACTGGATACAGCTTGGAGATTTGTCGCTTTAACTTGTCAGTGAGATTGATTTCCATATGACTGATATCGGTCTATTGGCGACCATCGCCTTAGATAAAAAATTTTAAAAAATGATTACTACTTCTGAATTTTTTTGAGATGAGGCTGAATAATTAGTATTATTTGAATTATTGTTTTCTGTGCAAACGTTTCCTCCGGAACCCGAGAGGCTCCCGAGTCCGACAAGAAATACTCGAAGAGGCCGGAAGGCACATCGGCCGACGTTGTAGCAGATAACAATGAAGATGAGGCAATTAGTTCGAATTAATCAACAGTTTAATACTAACCAACATTATGAGTTTAGAAAATTTGAATTACCTAAAAAGAAATGAATAAACAAAAACGCTTCGCTATAAATACCCAACAAGAGTTGACATGCTGTATCAACCACCCAGCATCATAGGGATAAACAGTAGTGTGGTGCGGATTTTTAATATCCCCTGCAGCTTCTGGAGTGCCTGAATATGACTCTAAAATGCATTTTTATTTTGCAGCATTTGGGTTGGGAAGTATCCCTCGATATGGTCTTTTGGACGGAATTAGGTGATCCGTTTGTATTTCCAAATACTAGAGGATTAATTGACTATCATATTATAAGAACGAACCTTGTCGCTGTACCTTCAGCAGAGGGGTGAGATCCATCCAATCGAGGCCACCTGATGGCCGTAGGATGCGACCCGTGATGCTTAAGGATGGAACCCCTGGTGACTGAGCAGTCCATGACCTGCAGAGTCTTTGGCCCTTACTTAGGCTAGAGTGGGCGGTCGGAAGAAGGCCCCTCAAATCATCGGCGGGTCAGGTCAGCCTAGCACCTAGTATTGATCTGTCTCGAGCTTATTGTCCTTATGGGCTAGCTCCCCCAACCGCTTTTTATCATATACGGTTGCTAAGGAAGCGAGGCTGGGGTCGTATTGTCCAGGGTATGATAAAATAAACAATGAGACCGTCCAAATTTCCAAGATAAAATGCAAAAAATATAAATCCTGTTTCTGGTGGTTGCTTATCCGCGAATTCTTATTTCCTAAATAATAGGGTTCATGTCGCCGGATTTGGTTATGCTGTTGAGGAAGAGAGATGGGGGGTGCAAAAGATAGGCACGGTAAGAGGGGAGTTGTTTGCTAATGTTTGTGCGATCCTTTTCATGGAAGAATCCCACATGCAAGTTAACACGCTGACTACCACTTCAATGGTTTCTGTTGCCGTGTATAGGGGACCCTCGGCTGAGAGCGTGTTGACGATAGACACGGATGAAGAGAGAGAGAGAGAGTCCTGGCAGTTCGTGAATGTCGGAACGCCTTGTTGATCATGGAATATGAATAAGTAAAAATAATTATTACTCTTTATTTCTGTCTAATGTCAGCAAACTAAACGCAGGTGTTGCGCATTGTTTTGCGCGACCATTGTAGTTCAAACTGTTAATTATTCCCGCGGAGCGGGCTCAAGATACCGAGAGATAAGTGCGTGAAAGCTAACGCGCTCTGGCCCCCTCTTGCTAGATCTATCTAATTAATACCCCTACACCTTCCCTCGATTCCCAAAAGTCACCCCCGTTCGGGTCCATTTCGCCGAAGATTTAAAAACAACGCGTGTGAAAAGGCGACTGGGAATTTGTCTTGTGCACGTCATGGCAGCCGTGGCGGGCCGTGTGGAGAAAAGACGGAGAGTGAACTGGGGGAGAGGGGAAAAAATACGGACTCGACTGGTCAATTAAATGAAATAAACTACACACCTAACGCGTTAATGAGCTGTGGAGGGTCCCAAAGCCAATCGTCTAGTCGAAAAGAAATAAAATTCAAAGCGAGTCGCCTGACTAACACCATAAAATGTTAATTTCCGATTCGCGTAAATTGGGAGTTATTGCAAATATAGGCTTCTCTCAGGATACAAGGGGGAGATGTCCGAGGGGCGCGAGGGCTGTAGAGGGGATCGGCCGTCGTCACACATCATCAGTTGCATATCGGGTCGGTTTTCGACTTAATTTTCATATTTCTTATGTTGTCTTTTGTTTTCACGTTGTATAGGATTTTTGTGACTACAATTTTTTATTGTTAACAATGTTTTATGAATATATACATCATATCATCATCAATCATATCGCGCTGATATATATATATAGAGAGAGAGGAGAGAGAGAGATGTTGATAGGTAACGTCCTGACTCACAAAAATCTAAAAGGACGCAGTACAAATCGTATCCATGCGTCCATTTTTTTTCCTTTTTCTTCCCTCACCATTCAAACTAACTGTAAATACATTTCAATAGTTTCTTAGGAACGAATGACACGGATAGGTTACAATGTAGTAGTTAGACCGGCTTTAGTTGGGACTCGACCAAAAATTTTCCCAGGGCTCATTTAAAACAAATATGTGTGTCTCAGGACGCATTAAAATCAGAGACACACACACACACACAACACAACAGACATGATATATATATATATATATATTATATATATTTTATATGAGGAAAAATGAGTAAAGAAAAGTAAATGGATAAAATGAATTTAATCAATCAACTTACACTGTGTTTCGGTAGTTTTATGTGTGTGAAAATATTCGCATTTCGCACACATACAAGAATCGACCTTCATCAGAGTGAATATTTATTTTTTGAAAAATTCGTTCCCCAACGAATTTTTTCAAAAAAAAAAAAAAAAAAAAAAATATTCACTCTGATGATGTCGATTCTTGTATGTGTGCGAAATATTTCACACACATAAACTGACCGAAAACACATGTGTAAGTGATTGATTAAATTCATTTTATCCATTTACTTTCTTTTCTTTAACTCATTTTTCCTCATATTGTCGGATTTCAATTCCTTTTCCATTTTTATACATATATACATATATATATATATATATATTATATTATACTATTATATAACCTAAATCTGACAGAATCAATGATTATTTCCTTGAGTTTTTTCCCCGTATTTAGTTTAATGAGCACAAAATACATGCCAAAATATTCCTTAGATCTAGGATTGAGTTATGTTTGAAAACAATTCCATTTTAATTGGTCCGATCAGTTGTAATTTGGCAATTAAGTAAAAAACTGATCCGTCTCTTACTTCACATTCTGTCTTTCATCACCAGCCAGAAGTTAAGTGCTGGCTTATAATATATAACATACAAATAAAGTGGGAAGTCCAATTCTCTACCGCCCTGTCGTCTGGGCGTTAGAATTGCACCGACTGCACCTCTGCAGAGGGGTAAGACTCCAATGGGGCCACCTGTTGGCCGTGGGTAGCGACCCGTGATGCTTAGGATAGAGGCCCAGGTCGATGAGCAGTTCATTACTGCCTACTTTTGGCCCTATCTTGGGCTAGACGGGCGGTCGGAGAGGTCCTCTGATCAAATCGGCTGTCACGTCAAACCCTAGCACCTATATGATTTTCCACCCTATTGCCCTTATGGCAATCCCCAACCCCTTTTTATCATATGGGTGCTAGAAGGCGGTGACTTAGGGTCTACCATATCCCGCGGAATGACGTTAAACTCTAATCTGATGGTGAGGTTCCAGTTTTGGAGGTTTGGGGAATGTGGAGCACCCCTTCATCACCATTGCTCCTTGGCCCACTTTGACCTCGGAGTGGTAGTACCTGTTAGGGTCTCATCTATGGGTTAAATAAACATGAGTTTATAAACAAAATTGTATTATGCATTAAGAATGAATTTATTTCACAACTTTGTCGGCATTAAATGACCCGCCGAGGTTGATATGCCGTAAAACAAAACAAACCCTCTTTTTACACTCAGAGAAACTAAAATAGAGAATTAAGATATATAGAGAACGGGAAAAAGACAGACCGAATGAGAAGTAAGAGATGGATCAGTTTTTTTTTTTTATTTAATTGCAAATTTTAGCAAAAATGATTTTGATATTTTTTAAAAAATTCTATAGATATATAACTCTGATGCCTTCTTGTTCGTACCGGAAGACACATCGGCCGAAACGTTGTACAGATAACAATAAAGATGCGGACAATAGTCGAATAATCCAAATATCAAACCCTCATCTCAAAATTGGATAAAAGACCCATGGGTTAACATGCCATAAAATCCAAGTTTTGTTGTGCGTCGTATTTAGTTCGTATGTAAACGGGGAATTTTTCGTCAATTCCTTTTAAGTTTATTCTCTTCCCGGTCAATCCAGAAATTCGTAAATTGTACTCGATGAACCTAAAGCCAAAAGAATTGTGTTGCCGCTAGTTTAGATCTGAACAGAAAATCGTAAAACACTCCCCATTTTTGAAGAGAAAGGTCAAATTTTTATTCTTAATTAAAGAATGAAAAAAAAAAAATAATATCCTGAAGTTACTTTGGTAAGAATGAATATTTCAACCACAAATTTATTTTTATCTAATTAGTTTTATTTGGAGAGCGGGGTTCTTAGAAATGACTACACGCACTTGTCGAAAAATCGCGACCAATTGATAAAGTTAATTTACAAATAGTTTGTGGGGGTCACGTAATGTAATTTAATTATTGTGTGAGAGCAATCTCCTTGTCTGAGGGTTTTTGGGTAATCTCCTGCGTCAGGAGACCCTTTTTTTGGTCAGGTGACGCAGGAACCCCAAGAAGAAGAACGCCTCTTTGGCGAAGCTACTGAACAAGTGCGGACGTGCCTGTCACCTCTCTCCAGCAGACACCTATGGTGCATGCCAGACGTTACCGACTCTACATAACAGTAAGTGGTTTCCACCTCAGTCGTAGAGCGTTTCGCTAGAAACCACAAGGTTCCTAGTTCGATACCGGTCCTCGCCAACTCGGCGTATGAGTAGCGCAAGGGATCTGTGCGGTAAAGTAAGGAGCTGATGGTAGGTGTGGCGCTCCACCCCAGATGCTAAAACATCTCCTTGGTCTAGCATTATTGAAAAGGGGATAGATCCCTCGCTGATACTGACTTTAGGCCGCCCCCGACGACTTTACTTTTACACTACTAATGTATGTTTGGACACTTGTGACATTTCATAGCCTGGCGAACTTTATTCCCTATATATGTTATAATAAAAGTTATATAAATGTAACTAATGCGTTGTTGTTTTCCTAACTAAAGTATTCCGCATTGGGTACTTATCCTTTAAGCAACCTAAATGCGCTTTATACAAGAACCAGAGTTAACACTCTGTGAACCTCTTATAATTGTATAGCATTTTTCTAAGACTAACAGCAACAAATAAATGAATTAAAACTTAATTTAATTCTAACGGTTTATTTAACTACAAACAATGACTAACAATATAAATATCCTTCTTGTATATAGTTTTATGTTTAAGAGACTTACTAGTGTGGTTGAGAGGGAATCTGAGTATATTTGGTATCTTCTGTTTTAGTCAATTCTCTTGAGTCTCTCGCCACCATCCCTAATCACCCATCGTTCTTGGCAAGTCCTCTCACTTGTGGTGGGGGTCGCGTAAAGTTTGTTGATAAGGCATTCTTACCCAGTGATTGGTGTAATGTAAATAGGAGTTTTCTGAGTGCCAGAATATTATATATAATTATATATATATATATATATATAAAAATATGGAGCTTATGGTGTAATCAGTATGTTAACCGAAAAATACATCACAACCTCCGTGGGCCCAGTCAGCTGGGACATAAAAAACGCCGACTGCACAAAGCCACCTGTTGGCCGTGCGTGGCAACATCTGATGCTTAAGGATGGAAACTGGTGGCAACCCATTTTTATCGTGTATGTGCTAGAAGGCGATGCTAAGGTCTAAGTGTCGTGGGCATGACTTTAACTGCATCTAATGATGGAGTTCCAATACTCCATGTCAACTTACCCAGACTGGAAGTACCTGTTAGGGTCCCAATCAAAGTGTTGAATAGAAAAAATAGTCTTAAAAAATTGAATACCCTGTCAAGTGAGTAAAACAAAACGTCTTCGGCATAAAATAACCCACAAGGGCTGACATGCCGTAAAATCTAACAAACCAACACCGCGCCTTAATTATTTACGTCATATTCTCTCTTAATGTTGATTTTATTTAAATATTCGATTTTTAAGAAAATTGTTTTTTATATCGTATTATATTATCATACTATTGGCCCTACTTACTAATAATATGCAATTGTATTATATCCAACCAAATAGCGGTTTATAGTGTGAATAGGTCAGTTAATTTGGATTCTGATAAATATTTGCTTGATGTTATTGATTATTATTGATTGATTTTTAATTGTTTGGTTTTCGACAATTGGTTAATGCCGTCCGTAAATCTTTTAAAAAAAACGGAATTTTATTTTTTTACTGTCTAATTTAGTTAAATTAGGAAAATTTATTAATGAAAACCGGGAGTGATGGGAAAAGCGAGTGTATTATGATTGCCCCAACTCTATTGTCAGCTGGGGTGTTAGAAATACAGCGACTGCACCTCTGCAGAGGGGTAAGAACCCCCCAGTGGGGCCACCTGTTGGCTGTGGGTGGCGACCGTGATGCTTAACGATAGAACCCAGGTGCGATGAGCAGTTCATGATTTGCAATATTCCACTTTGGCCTATCTTGGCTAGACGAGTGGTCGGAGAAGCCCCTCCGATCAATCGGCTGATCACATCAAGCCCTAGCACCTATATGATTGTCCCAACCCTATTGTCCTTATGGCAAGCCCCAACCCCTTCTTATCATATGGGTACAAGAAGGCAGTGGCTGAGGGTCTTCATGTCCTGGGAATGACGTTAAACTCTATCTGATGGTGAGGCTCCCGTTTTGGAGGTTTGGGGAATGTGGAGCACCCCATTCATCACCATTGCTCCCTGGTCCACTCTGACTCGGAGTGGTAGTACCTGTTAGGGTCCCATCTATGTGTTAAAATAGAAAAATGTATTTATAAAAAAATTGTATTATCCATTAAGAATTGATTTATTTCAAAACTTTATCGGTATTAAATGGCCCACTGAGGTTGATATGCCATAAAACCAAACCAAACCAACTCTATTGCCTATGCCAAGCACCAACGCCTTTTTATCATATGGATGCTATAATGAGGTGGCTGAGGGTCTTCAATATCCTTGGTATGACCTTAAACCCTTTTCTGAGGGTGAGGTTCCAGTTCTGTAGGTTTGGGAATGTGGAGCACCACTTCATCACATTGCTCCCTGGTCCACTCTGACCTAGAGTGGTAGTACCTGTTAGGGTCACATTTATGGGTTAAATAGAAAAATGTGTCTATAAAAAAAATTGATTATCCATTAAGAATGAATTTATTTCAAAAGTTTGTCAGCATTAAATGACCCACTGAGGTTGATATGCCATAAAACAAAACACAGCAATCGGTGCGTAGGTTAACCATTACAAAAAAAAAAAACTAATAAGGATGTTTAGTTTTCACAAAGCCGAAACACCCAATGAGGATTGAACTCGCTACACAACAATGATGATATGTTGAATAAAACTTTCTAATTCTTATACCACTGCAAGCAACTTTAATCTGAGCCCAAAATGCCAGGTTAAGGTTAGTGGGATTTTTTTTTTTAAGTTCCTGGATATTCCAATTCTATAATAGTATCTCTCTTTTCTGTTAGACATCCTCTTTACTTAATTATACTTATGTCTTCTTACCTGGCAGACATCTTTGCTATCTTATTATTTATTTTGTAAAATATATACAAAAATGTGGCACAAGGCCTAAAAGGGGGAGGCTAGTCATTTCTAACCTAACTTTTAACTTAACTATTTTCATTCACCATAAAACCAATTCGCACTACAGACACCATAACTTACCAGACTCATTATGAAAAACCTACACATAGTCCCGTATTTACATGGTCGTGAGGGAAGGGGGATGATTTGGATTGTATATACAATTAAAACGAGAAAGAAAACCCCAGTGAAAACAATGTGAGAGAAAAAAAAAGAAAATATGATAAAAAAAAAGTATTAGTAGTATGCCCCCCCCCCATCACTTATTAACTTATTCATTTTGTAAAATATATACAAAAATTTGGCACAAGGCCTAAAAAGGGGGGGTCTGGTCATTTCTAACTTAACTTTTAACTTAACTATTTCCATTCGTGCCCCAATTCATATTACAATTTTCCATTTACCATAAAACCAATTCGCACTACAAACACCAAAACATTCCAGTCTCTCTATGATAAACCTACACCTAATCCCGTATTTACATAGTTGGGAGGGAGGGGGGATGATTTTGTATACAATTAAAAACGAAAAAAAAAGTGTTGCTATCTTGGCTGTTTTTTGGGACTTGTGTCCGTTGTTGTTCTTGTCAGGATTATCTTCCCTTATTTGCTACGGTTTACCGTTAGGTGGCGTCACAAACAATATAAAAATGTAGTGTCGCCCAAATCAACCACTCTTTCTCAATGATTTCCCAGCCTTCAGAACTAACACACAAGTTGTTTCCGTTCATTTGGACTTGGGAGCAGAGATTCCCAGCTACAGGCTTTTAGGCGTACCTGTACACTGCCAGAACATACTTTATGCTGTCTTAGAGGTTTAGCCCGGCGTCCTTTTTGGAGTTCACAGTAAGTGACAACCTTTATTCTACATTTAAGTCTCACACTATCTTCTAAGACTCTAAGACTTTCATCTACCCTGTTTTGTATTCTTTCTGTTGGACTTTGTTTAGACAATAAAGTCTTAATTTGTTATAACTCTTTGTCAGAATTTGTTCAATATATATTAAAGTTAATCTTTCAAATATATTGAAAGAACACAAAATACCTGTTGGTAAGGCTTTAATGGCAAATTAAAAAAAGTCTACATAACTTTTACACAGGAGAATGGTAACAAGGGGGAAGGGTTAACCACATAGGATCAAAGGGAGATAAGTTCAATGTTCAATAGGTGATGAGTTGGGAAGAGTGTAGAATATGTTTATGTCAAGTTGGAGAAAATGATAGACACCATTTATTTCAAAGACTCTTTTCCTTAGGACATTAATCTATCCTGTTTTGTATTCTTTCTGTTGGACTTTGTTTAGACAATAAAGTCTATTTGTTATAACTCTTTGTCGGGATTTGTTCAATGTATAGGTTGGAGAAAATGATAGACACCGACTATCATTTTCGATTTCCAACATTCTTATTACCGAACAGAAGAAGGGATATTTTTAAGGCGTCTTTTTGAAATAATTTCATTTTTAATGGATAATACAATTTTGTTTATAAACTCATGTTTTCTATTTAACCCATAGATGGGACCCTAAGAGGTACTACCACTCCTGGTCAGAGTGGACCAGGAAGCAATGGTGATGAAGAGGTGCTCCACATTCTCCAAAACTGGAACTCACATCAGATAGTTTAACGTCATTCCTAGGACATGTAAACCCTCAGTCACCGCCTTCTAGAACCCATATGATAAAAAGGGGTTGGGGCTTGCCATAAGGGCAATAGGGTTGGGACAATCATTGATGTCGTATTTATTTTTCTAATTGTTTGAAAACTTTCTGCGTCCGTTCTTCGGAACCGTGTAGCCTCTGGACTGGTAAAGTATTTGATAACGGCGTCATCCAGGGGATTAACGATTTATTTTTTTTAAACTGCAATTCTATGAGTTTCGGTTCGTCGGTGGCTCCCACATTATTTGGACCTTGTGTCTGACTGGCATAAGTGGTCTTATGCGGAAAATAAATTTATTTTTCTAATTTAATTCATTTTGCAAACCACCTTTCTTCCTGATCACAAATTATCTACCCAGAGCTCAATAAGGGACCAAACGGGTCACGTTTTTTCTAATTCCTTTAGAAATGCCTTTCATTTTTATTCTATATTGAAATGTATTATTATTATTATTAAACCTAAGACCGGTTTAGCTCAGTCGGTAGAGCACTTGCCTAGGAATCGCAAGATTCCTGGTTCGATACCGGTCGTCGCCAATTCAGCTTAAGAGTAGCATAGGGATATGTGCGGTAATGTGGGGAGCTGATGGTATGTGGGGCGCTCTAGATCAGACGCAAAAACAATCTCTTTGGTGGATTTAGCGCTAGTGAAAAGAGGATAGACTCCCTCGCTGTTTGGCTAATACCCACTTTAGGCCACCCTGACATTATTACTTACTTATCATTAAACCTACATTTCTATAGATTTGTTTTGTAAAAAGAGAAGTTAACACGAAAATTGGGCGGTAAATTAGGTTTAATCTAATAAAACTGACCAGCTGCGATGAGGAGCGGGGTGGGAGGAATAATTATCCTACTTTTTCGAAGATTATTAATTCTTGATATGACACGGCACTCGACCCCACAAGGGGGTAAAAAAACAAAAGTTATTTGTTATGAGGTGCAGGTGGATTATTCACCTGGTAGGCAATAAAAACGGCAATGGGGGTGGTTATGGGTGATTGAAAAAGTTAGCGTAGATAAAGATAAACAAAAGTTTATTGATATAATAATATATATATTTACCAACTCCTCCGCACGAGCAGGATACGACACAAGGTCAATTTCTTAAGCGGAGTTTAACAGGTTTGAATTCTGAGTTTTCCTTCTCCTAGACTGGTTACCTAGCCATGGTTAAAGATCCCAGTCTGCCCTGCTATTTATCCATAGCTGGAGGGAGAGTAGGATTCATACCTTTCCCAAGGGTATTAGCGCTAAGTGAAATGCAATTAGCACGTCCAGGATTTGAACTCGGGGCGACGAGTCCATTTCCCATGACTTTAACCATTACACCACGCGCTTCCTATAATAATATAATCTGAGATTAGTCTAGGAGTAGGTTGGTTGGATTTTACGGCATGTCAACCCTTCTTCATGGCTACTCAGTTTCTTTTTAAATTCATTTTTAAACCTTTTTTAAATTTATTTTTTCCTATTTAGTCCATAGTAAGACCTGGTGGATGAGCAATCCATGACATGCAACACTCCATTTAGACCCTTACTAAGGCGGGACGGGCGGGCGGTTTTGTTTGGTTGGATTTTACGGCATGTCAACCCCTTGGGTTATTTTATGCCGAATACTTCTATTGGTAATTTGGTAAAAAAAAAATGTTTAATGCCGACAAAGTTTTGAAATAATTTCATTTTTAATGGATAATACAATTTTGTTTATAAACTCATGTTTTTCTATTTAACCCATAGATGGGGCCCTAACAGGTACTACCACCAGCCGATTGATCGGAGGGGGCCTCTCCGACCGCCCGTCTAGCCCAAGACAGGGCCAAAGTGGAGTATTGCAAGTCATGGACTGCTCATCCACCTGGGTTCTATCCATAAGTATCACAGGTCATCACCCACGACCAACAGGTGGCCCCATTGGGGGAGTCTTACCCCTCTGCAGAGGTGCATTCCAGGTGCATTCTAACGCCCCAGCCGACAGGGCAGACGGGCGGTCGGAGAGACCCCCCTTCGATCAATTGGCTGGCCATGTCAAGCCCTAGCTTGAGGTTGATATGCCATAAAACAAACCAACAACCAACCATAGATGGGACCCTAAAAGGTACTACCACTCTGGGTGTATCTGGGAGTAATGGTAAAAAATTTTCAATCGCGAATGTTACATTCAAATTGTAAACAAGCGCTTTAAAACCCTTGAAAAAAGGCGTTAATGGCGGATCGCGTCGAAATTGACCCAAACAAATCGTTTTAAATCTATTAAAAATAAACTGCATATGTAATGATATTTTTCTTTTTTTAATGATGGTCATTATGTTACTACTTATCATTTTAGACAAAATTTTGAACTTAAATAATAATAGATTCAATTAATTTTAATTTGTTTTTAAAATCCTAGCAGACGACAAAATTGGGTATCCCTATGAAAAACTGACAACTGTCGGTATGTGTGGCGCTCCACCTCAGCGTTACAGACTTCCACGTTTATCGGTTGATACCGACAATAGACCACACAACAGATTATATATATATAACAGATTACACACACACATATAGGGTGTGATGGGTAAATATTCCTCTAAAGGCTTTTCTTGGGCTAGACGGGCGGTCGGAGAGGCCTCCTCCGATCAATCGGCTGGTCACGTCAAGCCCTAGCACCTATACGATTGTCCCAATCCCTATTGCCTTTATGGCAACCCCCAATCCTTCTTAGCATATGGATGCTAGAAGGCGGTGGCTGAGGGTCTACATGTCTTAGGAATGACATTAAACTCTACTTGATGGTGAGGTTCCAGTTTAGGGGGTTTGGGGAATGTGGAGCATCCCTTCATCACTATTGCTCCCTGGTCCACTCTAACCCAGAGTGGTAGTACCTGTTAGGGTCCCATCTATGGGTTAAATAGAAAAACCTGAGTTTATAAACAAAATTGTATTATGCATTAAGAATGAATTTATTTCAAAACTTTGTCGGCATTAAATGACCCACTGGGGTTGATATTTTTATTTACCTCGTACCCCACTTGTACGCGTATTAACATGGGCCCACCCACAAACCGAAGCTCATGGGCGGGAAAGAACAAAAATTGCGTTGATCCCTTCGGCATTCCCCCTCAAGGGGGGCGCCTCAGGCGCTGGGCAATAAACCAAGCCCTGCCGCGGTTGATATGCCGTAAAACCAAACCAAACGAATATCACATTTTATCGGGTATTTTCATGTATTAAAAGTAATTATCGTAAATATATTTTGAAATTCTATAGATTAAAGAAATCACCATTGACTTCAATGACGGCCTCCATTTGAGAATCTCCTTCCTGCAAGCATTGGAGACGGTTTAAAGAAAAGCAACACTACTTGCTCCAGGCAATTGATGTGGTTCTCTGTGTGTTGAGCCTGAGGTCATGTGTCTTAAGATGAATGGAGGCATAACATCACCATCCCCAGAGAATATGATGCGGCTTGAGGTATTTACTTTTAATCTTTGTCTTTTGTAGGGAGAGGGTTAGTCAACGTGGGGTATGTTAATCGGGAAAGGAGAAGCACATTGTCCTTCTATGGTCTCCGGGAAAAATTGTCCATTTTTTTAAATCTATACACACACATATGTATGTATGTATGTATGTATACATGATGTATACATACATACATATGATATGTATGTATACATACATATGTATGTATGTATGTATACATACATACATATGTATGTATGTATGTATGATACATATGTATGTATGTATACATACATATGTATGTATGTATATACATATGTATGTATACATACATATGTATGTATATACATATGTATGTATGTATACATACATATGTATGTATACATACATATGTATGATATGTATGTATACATACATATGTATGTATACATACATATGTATGTATACATACATATGTATGTATGTATGTATACATACATATGTATGTATGTATGTATATACATACATATGTATGTATGTATACATACATATGTATGTATGTATACATACATAATGTATGTATGTATACATACATATGTATGTATGTATACATACATACATATGTATGTATACATACATATGTATGTATGTATGTATACATAATTATGTATACATACATATGTATGTATACATACATATGTATGTATATACATACGTATGTATACATACATACATATGTATGTATACATACATGTATGTATGTATGTATATACATACATATGTATGTATGTATACATATATGTATGTATGTATACATACATATGTATGTATGTATACATACATATGTATGTATGTATACATTACATATGTATGTATGTATACATACATTATGTATGTATATGTATGTATACATGTATGTATACATACATACATATGTATGTATACATACATACATATGTATGTATACATACATACATATGTACATATGTATGTATGTACATATGTATGTATGTATGTATATACATAATATATGTATGTATACATACATATGTATGTATGTATGTATACATATGTATGTATACATACATATGTATGTATGTATGTATACATATGTATACATACATATGTATGTATGTATATACATATTGTATGATACATACATATGTATGTATGTATACATATGTATGTATACATATGTATGTATGTATACATACATACATATGTATACATACATACATATGTATGTATACATACATACATATGTATACATACATATGTATACATACATACATACATATGTATGTATACATACATATGTATGTATACATACATATGTATGTATACATATGTATGTATACATATGTATGTATACATACATACATATGTATGTATACATACATACGTATGTATACATACATACGTATGTATACATACATATATGTATATCATACATACATACATACATTATACATACATACGTATGTATGTATACATACATATGTATACATACATATGTATGTATACATACATACGTATGTATGTATACATACATACGTATGTATGTATATACATACGTATGTATGTATACATACGTATGTATGTATGTATATGTATGTATGTATGTATACATACATATGTATGTATGTATACATATGTATGTATGTATGTATACATATGTATGTATGTATGTATGTATACATATGTATGTATGTATACATATGTATGTATGTATACATATGTATGTATGTATACATACGTATGTATGTATACATACATATGTATGTATACATATGTATACATACATATGTATGTATACATACATATGTATGTATGTATACATACATATGTATGTATATGTATGTATACATATGTATACATACATATGTATGTATACATACATATGTATGTATACATACATACGTATGTATACATACATACGTATGTATACATACATACATATGTATGTATACATACATACGTATGTATACATACATATGTATGTATACATACATACATATGTATGTATACATACATACGTATACATACATACATATGTATGTATACATACATATGTATGTATACATACATATGTATGTATGTATGTATACATATGTATGTATGTATGTATACATATGTATGTATACATACATATGTATGTATGTATACATATGTATGTATACATATGTATGTATACATATGTATGTATGTATACATATGTATGTATGTATACATATGTATGTATGTATACATACATACATATGTATACATACATACATACATATGTATGTATACATACATACATATGTATACATACTACATACATATGTATGTATACATACATATGTATGATATGTATGTACATACATATGTATACATACATACATATGTATGTATACATACATATATACATACATACATATGTATGTAACATACATATGTATGTATACATACATATGTATACATATACATATGTATGTATACATACATACATATGTATGTATACATACATATGTATACATACACATATGTATGTATACATACATATGTATGTATGTATACATACTATGTATGTATACATACATATGTATGTATGTATACATACATATGTATGTATACATACATATGTATGTATGTATATACATACATATGTATGTATGTATACATAATATGTATTATACATACATATGTATGTATGTATACATACATATGTATGTATGTATACATACATGTATGTATGTATGTATACATACATATGTATGTATGTATACATACATATGTATGTATGTACATACATATGTATGTATGTATGTATACATATGTATGTATGTATGTATACATATGTATGTATGTATACATACATATGTATGTATGTATGTATACATATGTATGTATACATACGTATGTATGTATGTATACATACATATGTATGTATGTATGTATACATATGTATGTATACATACGTATGTATGTATGTATACATACATATGTATGTATGTATGTATACATATGTATGTATGTATGTATGTATGTATACATATGTATGTATACATATGTATGTATGTATGTATGTAACATATGTATGTATGTATGTATATGTATGTATGATACATACATATGTATGTATGTATACATACATACGTATGTATACATACATACGTATGTATGTATATACATACATACGTATGTATACATACATACGTATGTATGTATACATACGTATGTATACATACATACGTATGTATACGTATACATACGTATGTATGTATACATACATACGTATACATACATATGTATGTATACATACATATGTATGTATGTATACATATGTTGTATGTATACATACGTATGTATGTATGTATACATATATGTATGTATACATGTATATGTATGTATGTATGTATACATACATATGTATATGTATACTATGTATGTATGTATGTATGTATGTATACATATGTATGTATGTATGTATACATACATATGTATGTATGTATGTACATACATACATATGTATGTATGTATGTACATACATATGTATGTATACATATACGTATACATACATACATATGTATATACATACTGTATGTATACATACATACGTATGTATACATACATATGTATACATACATATGTATGTATGTATACATACATATGTATGTATGTATACATACATACATATGTATGTATACATACATATGTATGTATGTATACATACATATGTATGTATGTATACATACATATGTATGTATGTACGTATGTATACGTACGTACGTATGTATACGTATGTATACGTACGTACGTATACGTATGTATACGTACGTACGTATACGTATGTATACGTACGTATGTATACGTACGTACGTATGTATACCAAAAATGAAGTAAACTGAATTACCAAAATGTATAACCACAACCCTTGTCAACAGCATCAACTTTAAATGTCCTTACGTGTTTGTTTCTCTAAAAAAAAAAAAAAAAAAAAAAAAAAAAATAGCTTTTACATTGGTTTCACCACTACGTCCTTGTTGTCCCGCTTAAAATCTCATCTATCTGATACCAGCTCCACCTTAGGATACTTAAAAAATCTCATGCAATAACCGGAAAATTCTAACTGAAAACAGATACACTTATTGCACAAACCAAGAAACAAACTAAAAAATTGTTTAAGTGCTGAAAGTAATAGGAACGAAAAGTTTGGACTAATCAACAGACTCGACCACCCAAGATGCTGTCTAGAAAATTAGAAAAGATTGAAAGAAATATCATCAGATATCAAATGTCCGTCTTGTTCAACACAGTATACATATATGTATGGATACCTTTAGTGTTTGTATTTTCAACTTCTTGTCGCAGGTCACGTCTCATCTGCCATAAATTCTTCCTCCTTTAATCAAATCGGTAATGGGTTTTTTTGTTAAAAGCCATATCAACTTAAAACATGAAGCTCTCTAACAGCACGTCACGAATATAACCCCCCCCCCCCAAAAAAAAAACATGTTGCTCAAATATCGAACAGAACGTCTATCAACGAAAAGAAATATAGAAGGGACAATTTACCCCTAAGACTCATGTTAAACGAAAATAACACCTATATGCCACAATCCCAATGCGATTTTCGTTCAGTTCTATCGGATGTAAAAGATGTCTCAATAATTTTGATTTAGTTTGTTTTACGGCATATCAACCTCAGTGGGTCATTTAATGCCGATAAAGTTTTGAAATAAATCAATTCTTAATGGATAATACAATTTTTTGTTATAAATACATATTTCTATTTAACCCATAGATGGGACCCTAACAGGTACTACCACTCCGGGTCAGAGTGGACCAGGGAGCAATGGTGATGAAGGGGTGCTCCACATTCCCTAAACCTTCAAAACTGGAACCTCACCATCAGATAGAGTTTAACGTCATTCCTAGGACATGTACACCCGTAGCCACCGCCTTCTAGTACCCATATGATAAAAAGGGGGTTGGGGCTTGCCATAAGGGCAATAGGGTTGGGAAAATCATATAGGTGCTAGGGCTTGACGTGACCAGCCGATTGATCGGAGGGGGCCTATCCGACCGCCCGTCTAGCCCAAGATAGGGCCAAAGTGGAGTATTGCATGTCATGGACTGCTCATCTACCTGGGTTTTATCCTTAAGCATCACGGGTCGCCACCCACGGCAAACAGGTGGCCCCATTGGGGGAGACTTACCCCTCTGCAGAGGTGCATTCTAACGCTCCAGCCGACAGGGCGGTCAATAATTTTCCCGTAATTATTAAGATAAAATCACAAAAAGAGTATAGTTAATTTTCTCACATAGATTTCTTTGTTTCATAATTAATTAAGTTTCAAATGAGTAAAATACGCATAAAAACTGCTTAGCTCCGAAATAAATAAAAATTAGCCAATGAGATAATTTATCTGCCATTTTATAATCAGCCAATTAGAAAAAGTACAAAATCTCACAATTTGGAGAATGTGTCAATAAATAGAAGAATTTGGAAAGTTGACAAGCCTTAATTGCAAAACATCATATGTTAACAGATTGTTTTTAGACTAAAAAGTTTAACTTTAAGATACGAACTACTAAAATTCTATCTAGTTTAATAATTTTGAAAAATCAAAATATTTCTAAACTTTCTGGTGTAATTCAAATTTATTAGAAAATTTTTATACAACTTGAAAGGAAAACTAAAGTTCAAAAATATTTACGTTTCTTCCTTCAATATATATCCCCAATATATATATGAGTAAAATACGTAAAAAAAACTACTTAGCTTTCAGTGTGTGTGTGTATATATATATATATATATATATATATATATATTACATTTTTACTTGAAGGCACTTACAACGCATGTATCGCATAAAATTCGATACTTTTTCTTATAGAAAATGAACTTGACAAGTGTAATCCCAGCAAAGGATGGCTCGATGTGTAGAATACCGTACAGACTGTTTCGACTTTATTAAGTCTCATCAGCGGTATATACTAACGATTTCCCTCCGACAGAAATCGAAACCGGGACTTCAGCAGACACAGTGAAACACTTTTATCGCCTCGGCCACAACTGGAAGCTAAGTAGTTTTTTTACGTATTTTACTCATTTAAAGCATAATTAAATAATTATGAAACCAAGATACCTATGTGCGAAAAGTAACTTTACTCGTCTTGTGATTTTATCTTAATCATCACGTAAAAATTATTCAGCCATTTTTTACATCTGACGGATTTTAAAAAGTAAAGCAGTTTTCGCCTTTGGGACTGTAGCCTACTAAGTACAATCTTAAACTTTGGAAAGTAACGAAACGAAAATGGGAATCAACTTTCTTTTAACAGGGCCAGAAAGAAATTCCATTAAATAAGTCCAACAGAGGATAGTAATGCCAAGAAAAGAAGTACACAACGAAAAATAACTGCTCACGCACACAGGTAAAACCAAACAATAAAGAGGAGAACAAGTCCAAAAAATAATAATTATACACATCAAGCTTCCTTTTCTACTGAATTGATTAGGAAGTTTGGTATGTACGCGTCGACGTACAACTCAGAAAACGGAGGTCACTCAGATCCGAAATCTTGCATACACCTTGATATCCTTCTAACTAAGAAACGCACAAAATTTGGTTTTAAATTTTAATGAGTCCCCGGGAAATTTAATGGGTCCCAACAAAACTTTCTCAATACATTGTAGTTTTTATCTATGAAGAACTAAAGCCGTCTAACCTCTACCTTTTATCCCATACAGTGCAATTCATTTCAAAAAAAAATATTGAAATGTATTTTCAGTTAGCTGGAAATGGTGGAGGAAGATAAAACACAGGGACACGATTTTTCTGTGTCCTTTTAGATTTTTTTTCGTCAGTGATACAAGGACGCGTACGCATCAGCATCTCTGGAAGCGATTTCTCAAAAGACTTAACAACTAACATGTCTTACAGTAAGCTAGGCTAAACTATCTTTTCGAAGGAGAATGAACCACAAACTCTCTCAAGGGATGTAAAACTCATAACTTGATACCTAGAAATATAAGTTTCATAAAAGATATAAAACCAGAAATGTTTGAAACCACAGACCAACAAGCTCGTTCTGGGTTTCTCAAAGTAGTCTACATACCCCTCCCCCCCCCCGGGTCTATAATACAACAACAGGGGGTCTGTAAGTATTCGGGGTTCTACAAGGGGTCTATGGAAATTTCTAAGCATTCTTAGTAATTAGAAGACATTAATTCCACAAGAATCCTGGAGAACATGCTCATGTTGATATATTTTCAAAAGTTTAACACCAATATTCATGAACTTATCAAAAGTCATCAGCTTCACCCATCACATTAGGAAAATGTGCTTTCTTACTAAGGGTAAGAAGAGTAACACGAATCGACCGTCTCATACGAAGTCCAGAATGCAAATGGCGGCGCCCATCGCTCATTAATTAGAGACTTACCGACGGCCTGCCACTAATATTTGCATAACACCACGAACAGTCACTCTAAGTTAACTATCAATAAACGGAGGTTACTAAGTTAGTATAAAATATTTGCAGCTCTTTTTTTACATTTTATGCTTGCGTTACTGTTTATTTTACAATTAACAGTTTTATGTAAATGTTTGTGCAGAATTCATGAATTACATAATTGGTTACAACAAAACAACTGCGAGGTGGAATGTGGTATTTAAGGGGAGGGTCCATGATAGACCGATCAAACTTTTGTAGGGGTCTACGAACTTAAAAGTTTGAGAATCCATGAGTTAGAGCAGTGATTCTCAACGTGGTCCAGCTGGACCATCTGTGGTTCACAGAACATTTCTAGTGGTCCACAGAGAGTTCGAAGCCACAAAAATGTTTTAGCCATCTCACAAAAATTTAACTAATTTAGCGCTTCTTATAATGACCCTCCCCAGTTGAAAATATCTATTTAATTGCACGTCGATGATCGGCGGAAAATGAATTGTCTTGTCTTACTTTAACACGTGTGCTAGCCGTGTAAAAGTAAAAGTAGGATTGGTCCATGGGAATTGTTTTAATAAAAAATGGTCCATAAGCCGAAAAAGGTTGAGAATCCATGATTTAGAGGAACAAACGACTAAC
Source organism: Doryteuthis pealeii (assembly GCA_023376005.1). NCBI lineage: Eukaryota > Metazoa > Mollusca > Cephalopoda > Myopsida > Loliginidae > Doryteuthis > Doryteuthis pealeii. The sequence continues at coordinate 2,831,557 of CM042172.1, forward strand.
AAGTCTTCTTCTTAATTCTTTTATGGCAATCAAGTAGAAATAAAAAACAAAGTTTTTTTTTAAATACGCCCGTCACATCTTTGTAGACATACTTTAGTATTGCGAGTAATTTAAAAACAATTTCTAGAATGAATAAGAATAAAAAATAGAGGGAAAAATAAATTCGACTTGTTGAAGAGAGGGGGGGGGGGTCAACAATGTCGTCGCCGTCACAAAATCTATAGCACAAAAAATCCGTCGTCGTAAAATCACCAACTCAAACATCTTCAGCAGCTGAAAAATCGCAACTGCCTACTGTCGTCACCCGACTTCTACTTCTACAAGTTTTTCCTTCAACATCCGGGTGTCTGCACCCCACGCACGAGATTCCCGAGCCAATCCCGGCCGCCGGAATCCTCGTAGCCATCATCCGGGCGCCTGGCGATTAAATCCGAGACAGTAGTATCTTGAATTCAGTGCCAATGTATCGCCCGTTCGCATTCCGAAGAACGCGGGTTCGATTCCACATGCCAGGCAAAGCCTATCCCGCTTCCTTCGAAAATACGACAGGCCACTCAACTCGTGTTCTGTCACACAATTCCTCTAGTCTTTTGTTCTCACACAGGCGTCGTCTGTAAGACCACCATGGACAACCGGTTTCCCCAGATAAGAATAGTAATTCGGTATTTACCTTAACTACTTTGCGTGTTTAAAGATAACCACAAATCAACTCTTTCCTAACCCTATTGTCCTTATGGGAAACCCCAACCCCTTTTTATCATATGGGTGCTAGAAGGCGGTGGCTGCGGGTCTACATGTCCTGGGAATGACATTAAACTCTATCTGATGGTGAGGTTCCAGTTTTGGAGGTTTGGGGAATGTGGAGCACCCCTTCATCACCATTGCTCCCTGGTCCATTCTAACCCGGAGTGGTAGTACCTGTAAGGGTCCCATCTATGGGTTAAATAGAAAAATGTATTTATAAAAAAATTGTATTACCCATTAAGAATTGATTTATTTCAAAACTTTATCGGCATTAAATGACCCACTGAGGTTGATATGCCGTAAAACAAAACAAACCAAACCCTTTTGGGACGCCTGGTGCCCCGGGTAATAAATGCAGCCCGGCTCCTTTAAATCAAGTGAGCAGGTGTTTCCTGGGTGATGGTCCCTTAGGACAACGCAATTAATTTGTCCAGCGGCCGGAGAACAGTAATTCAGTATTGACCTTAACCTCAGCTCAGGATGCGACACAAGGCCTTTTCTTTTAAGTAGGAAGCCACGCACAAATTGAAGTTCATGCGATGGCTAGAGCCAAAAAATGCGTGTAACCCATAAGCATTTTTTTCGAAGGAGAATAAACCACAAGTTCTCAGAATATCGAAGGGATATAAAACTCACAACTTGATACCTAGAAATAAATTATCTAAAAAAAAATTTAACATGATAAAAATATTAAAAAATCCAAATTAAAAACCAAAAGTGTTTGAAACAAAAGACCAACAAGCTAAATCGTTCCAAGTGAGTGCGAAGGGAAAATGACTCTCCCCACAAGAAAAACAAAAAAATACATACGTTTTTCAAAACGCCTACATCAAAATGTTACCAAGGTATTACCCCGTGGTGTAGTGGTTAACGTGTTGAACTGCGACATCGTAGTAAACGAGTTCAAAGTCCAGTCGTGCTATTATCGTCTTTTCCAAAAAATAAAAGCTAGCGGGATGATTCGAATGTAAGCCCTCCCCTTAAAATAAGCCCTAGTTGAGAGCGACAGACAAATGAAAGAAATAAGCATTCTTCACAATCCCATCATGCGACCCAAACACTTGACATCCCCGAAAATAAGCCCTAGTGTTATATTTCGGAGTGAAAATTAATATAAGCCCTTCCCTTAAAATAAGCCCTAGTTGAGAGTGGCAGACAGACAAAAGAAATAAGCATTCTTCACAATCCCATCATGCGACCCAAACACTTGACATCCCTCGAAAATAAACCGAAAGAGATAAGCATTCGTCACAATCACACCATACGAAGCAATCATTCGAAATACCCCGAAATTAAACCCTAGTGATATATTTCAGAGTGAAAATTGATATAAGCCGTTCCCTTAAAATAAGCCCTAGTTGAGAGCGACAGACAGACGAAAGAGATAAGCATTCTTCACAATCCTCATGCTCGACATTAATGCAGTCCCGACAGTTTGCCGGGGACGGTAAAAAATTTTCCTAAAAGTTAGTCCTACATTCCAATAATGGCCGTCCAGTGATTGCCCGAATGCTGACCTCAAAATGAGGCTACGGCACCGCAAGTCTATTCTCAAAGCCATGTAATGAATAATGGTGGAGGGAGATAGTTTAAAAGGACTGAATTATGTACTACTAACCTTACTCAGGGTAACTTAAAGTAAAAAAGTATTTTTTTAAAACTCAAAACACACTAAGAAATGGATTTTTTGTACAAATATCCAGAATTATCACTGCTTCAGCTTTTCTTAATGTTTTATTACATGTCATTATGCTACTGATGACCGACAAGTATAGATGATGCTAATGAATTAAACAAAAATATTTTGATTTCGGGACGGTTCAAACCCCATTTGTGACGGTTGATAATTTTTATTCAGGACGGTCATGAAAAAAGTTAGTGTCTGGGCCCGATCGACACCCTCCCCCAAAATAAGCCCTAGTGTCATATTTTGGAGTGAAAATTAATATAAGCCCTGTCTTATATTCGGGGAAACACAGAAGTAGAAATATTCATGTATCTTGAATTTTTATGGCAATCAAATAGAATAAGGAAAAAAAAACATATTTGTCAGTGTTGTAAATTTAAAGTTACCTAGAACAAACGGAGGTGAAAATCGGCCATCTTTTCTTAAGTACTTGGCAGCGACCTTAGATATTTGTTTTTATGAAAATTCATTCATTCATTCTTTTTTTTTCTTTTCTTTCTTTCTCTTTCTCTCTCTCTCTCTCCTCTTTCTCTTTCTCTCTCTCTCTTCTCTCTCTCCTCTCTTTTCTTTCTCTTCTCTCTCTCTTTCTTTCTTTCTTCTATCTTTCTTTCTTTCTTTCTCTCTCTATCTTTTTCTTTCTTTCTTTCTCTCTCTATCTTTTCTTTTTCTTTTCTCTCTTTCTTTCTTTCTTTCTTCTCTCTTCTTTCTTTTCTTTCTCTCTCTATCTTTCTTCTTTTCTCTCTATCTCTCTCTCTCTCTCTCTCTCTCTCTCTCTTTTTTTCTCTCTCTCTCTCTCTCTCTCTTTTCTTCTCTTTTTTTCTTTTTCTTTCTCTCTCTCTCTTTTTTCTTTCTCTCTCTCTCTTTTCTTTCTTTCTTTCTTTCTCTCTTTTTTCTTTCTTTCTCTCTCTCTCTCTTTTCTTCTTTCTTTTTCTCTCCTCTCTCTCTCTTTTCTTTCTTTCTCTTTCTCTCTCTTTTTTCTTTCTTTCTCTCTCTCTTTTTCTCTTTTCTCTTTTCTCTTTTCTCTTTCTTTCTCTCTCTCTTTCTCTTTCTCTCTTTTCTTCTCTCTTTTCTCTTTCTTTCTTTTTCTCTCTCTTTTTTTCTTTCTTTCTCTCTCTCTTTTTTTTTCTTTTCTTTCTTCTTTCTCTCTTTTCTCTTTCTTTCTCTCTCTCTTTCTCTTTCTTTCTTTCTCTCTCTCTCTTTTTTTCTTTCTCTCTCCTCTTTTTTTCTTTCTCTCTCTCTCTTTTTCTCTTTCTTTCTCTCTCTCTCTCTCTCTCTTTTTCTCTTTCTTTCTTTTTCTCTTTCTTTCTCTCTCTTTCTTTCTCTCTCTCTTTTTCTCTCTTTCTTTCTCTCTCTCTTTTTCTCTTTCTTTCTTTCTCTCTTTCTTTCTTTCTTTTTCTCTTTCTTTCTTTCTTTTTCTTTCTTTCTTTCTCTCTTTTTCTCTTTCTTTCTTTCTTTTTTTCTTTCTTTCTCTCTCTCTTTCTTTCTCTTTTTCTCTTTCTTTCTCTAAGTCAATGTACTGTAAGGTCAGGTTCTTTTTTAAAGTGGGAAGCCACGCGCAAACTGAAACTCATGCGATGTATAGTAAAAAAACAAATGCGTATATCCCATCAGCATTCCCCTTTTGGAGCGCCCCAGGCACCAGGCAATAAACCCAGTCCTGCTCCTTTAAATCGAGGTGCAGGTGTTGCCTGAGGCGCCCCTTGGATCACACGGTCACTTTGTCCACCAGCCTGGGCCGGCTAAGAACAGTAATTCGTTCCTGAGATAAAAATGCCTCCCCACCGGCTGAACCACTCCAACCAACAGGGGTAGCATGACGCTTACCAGGAGTTCACAACGTGGAGGTTGTGAGTTCAATCTGTAGACTTGTGAGTTAATTCACTTTACCTCCCGCTACAATTTGTCGAGATTGTATTCCTCAATGTTACATATCACACCTTCTGTCCGTAGTTTCTTGTTTTGTTTTACGGCATATCAACCTCAATGGGACATTTAATGCCGATAAAGTTTTGAAATAAATCAATTCTTAATGGATAATACAATTTTTTTATGAATACATTTTTCTATTTAACCCATAGATGGGACCCTAACAGGCTACTACCACTCCGGTTCAGAGTGGACCAGGGAGCAATGGTTGATGAAGGGCATGCTCCCACATTCCCCAAACCTCCCAAAACTGGAACCTCACCATCAGATAGTTTAACGTCATTCCCAGGACATGTAGACCCGCAGTCACCGCCTTCTAGCATCCATATGATAAAAAGGGGTGGGGGCTTGCCATAAGGCAATAGGGTTGGGAAAATCATATAGGTGCTAGGGATTGACGTGACCAGCCGATTGATCGGAGGGCCTCTCCGACCGCCCGTCTAGCCCAAGATAGGGCCAAAGTAGAGTATTGCATGTCATGAACTGCTCATCCACTGGGCTCTATCCTTAAGCATCACGGGTCGCCACCCACGGCCAACAGGTGGCCCCATTGGGACCGTAGTTTCTCCGGTTCTTGTGCCAACATCCTAAATTTATGGCCCTGTAAAAAGTTTTCCAACTGGAGTCTGTTCAATTGACAACAGTAATCCCTTTCGTAAACTTCTCTACCAACTGAGCTCGTTCATCTCACTACCTTCTTGTTCACCCAAAACACAGTAGTCGCCGAATTTCACCTTTTCGCAGACACTTGCTTTGTTGCTGTCTCTCTCAGTGTCAGCAACCATCCATTTTTATTATGGCTCGGCTACCCTTTATGCAAATTCCATCTCGTCCCATCCGGGTCTCTCGTGGACGGCATAAGCGATTCTTTGCCGCCTACGTGGGAGGGGGGAACGGCCATGCCCATTACAATGGCGCTCGAAAACTGTGTTGTTTTCACATTCCTTTTTTTTTGGTTTGGACATCGGCTTAACTTGACCGGCTGGAACTTCTAGAATCGGGGGTCTATAAAGGATTTCAGCTGGAACTTCTAGAATTGGGAGCTTTAAAGGATATCAGCTGGAACTTCTAGAATCGGGGATCTATAAAGGATTTCAGCTGGAACTTCTAGAATCGGGGGTCTATAAAGGATTTTCAGCTGGAAACTTCTAGAATGGGAGCTTTAAAGGATTTCGCTGGAACTTCTAGAATTGGAGCTTTAAAGGATTTCAACTGGAACTTCTAGAATCGGGGGCTTTAAGGATTTCAGCTGGAACTTCTAGAATCGGGGCTTTAAAGGATTTCAGCTGGAACTTCTAGAATCGGGGGCTTTAAAGGATATCAGCTGGAACTTCTAGAATTGGGGGTCTATAAAGGATTTCAGCTGGAACTTCTAGAATCGGGGCTTTAAAGGATTCAGCTGGAACTTCTAGAATCGGGGGTCTATAAAGGATTTCAGCTGGAACTTCTAGAATCGGGGGCTTTAAAGGATTTCAGCTGGAACTTCTAGAATTGGGGCTTTAAAGGATTTCAGCTGGAACTTCTAGAATCCGGGGGGCTTTAAAGGATTTCAGCTGGAACTTCTAGAATCGGGGGCTTTAAAGGATTTCAGCTGGAACTTCTAGAAATCGGGGGTCTATCTGGGAATTTCAGCTGGAACTTCTAGAATCAGGGGCTTTAAAGGATATCAGCTGGAACTTCTAGAATCGGGGTCTATAAAGGATATCAGCTGGACTTCTCATAAAAGGATATCAGCTGGAACTTCTAGAATCAGGGCTTTAAAGGATATCAGCTGGAACTTCTAGAATTGGGGGTCTATAAAGGATTTCAGCTGGAACTTCTAGAATCGGGGGCTATAAAGGATATCAGCTGGAACTTCTAGAATCGGGGGTCTATAAAGGATTTCAGCTGGAACTTCTAGAATCGGGGGCTTTAAAGGATTTCAGCTGGAACTTCTAGAATCGGGGGGCTTTAAAGGATATCAGCTGGAACTTCTAGAATCAGGGGCTTTAAGGAACTTCTAGAACTTCAATTTTGTTCCTTCATAAAACCTGTCAAAAGCCCAGAACACATGTTCCACTTGTTAGTTAGAACCATTCGCCCTCAAGCTTGTTCTTGGTTGGTATCCTGCAAATCAAATGGTCGTACTGCTGAAATTGACTGTGCCTTTTCATTTCATTTATGAAATAACTTCTTTTTTTTCGTCAAATTGACTGTAGTTATAGTAATAGTTAGTGGATTGGTTGTTTTACAGCATATTAACCCTTTTCAGGTGATTTAATGCTAAATCCAGTCATTTTGATGATCAAAACACTTCACATAAGTTGCTTACAGTACCTACTGTTGCTTAAGTATTGAACAGGTTGATCACGGATTATTATGTGAATTTGTTAAAGCTTTATAATAGAATATTTACACATGTTTGATTCTGGTCATCATTTTAGTCATTTAGATCTTTCTTTAGTAAAATCCAATGTAGAAAAGGGTAATAGTCTCAGTAGTGGAAAGTCTGTTGTTTTCCTTGCATTCCTAGGTAGGACAAGAGTGTACTTGTAGCAGAGAATCCATCGTAGTCCTGAAATCCTAGGAGGACAGAAGTGTACAGCAGAGAATCCAGTGCGTAGTCCATGAAATCTAGGTAGAAAGAGTGACTTGTAGCAGAGAAACCAGTCGTAGTTCCTTGCAATCCTAAGCAGGACAAAGTGGAGTCGGAGTTCTTGCAATCCTAGTAGGACAAGAGTGTACTTGTAGCAGAGAATCCAGTCGAGTCCATGAAATCCTAGGTAGGACAAAAGAGTGTACTTGTAGCAGAGAAACCAGTCGTAGCCTTGCAAATCCTAAGCAGGACAAGAGTGGAGTCGTAGTCCTTGGCCAATCCTAGGTAGGACAAGTGAGTGTACTTGTAGCAGAGAATCCAGTCGTAGTCCACTGAAATCTTAGGTAGAACAAGAGGTACTTGTAGCACGAGAAACAGTCGTAGTCCTTGCAATCCTCGTAGGACAAGAGTGTAGTTGTAGGACAAGAGTGTACTCGTAACAGAGAATCCAGTTGTAGTCCTTGCAATTCCTAGGTAGACAAGAGTGTACTTGTAGCAGAGAATCAGCTGTATTCCTTGAAATCCTAGGGCAGCACAAGAGTTACTTGTAGCAGAGAATTCCAGTCGAAGGTCTGAAAATCCTAGGTAGACAAGAGTACTCATAGCCAGAAAAGTAGTCCGTCTGGTATTAAGTCCAGTTAGGCAAGTGATTTCAAAATCAGTTGCAAAAAGATCTCAAATGCGCTTTTCTGGGCTGGTTTTCTGATTTGCCCATTTTATCAGAAGTGCATGCTGCTGCTATTAGGGAAAGGTCTATAAATAAAAAACAAGTGGTGATTTCTCATACATCTCTATAACCAGATATTCCAACAAGTATTTTCATGCAAAAAACAAAAATACTAAATCATATCAATCATTTAATCATTTAGTGATCAAATTGATTAATTACATCATTTTAAACTGTTATATTCTAAAATCTGCACTGTGATTAGTAGAGGTCGGTTTTTTCTTTTTTTTTTTTTAAAAGATTAAGCCAAAATTTAAACAAAAAATCCAGGCCCAGTTTATGTTTTTTCTTTTCTCATTTTCAGTTGAAGAAAAAAAAAATGCAATAAAACATTTCAAACACAAAAAGGGAGGGAAAAATCAGGATGAAGGGGAAGAAGTCTTTTTTTTTCTTTTTTTTTTTTATAACGAAGGGAAAATTTTAAAAAAAAAAAAGGGGGGGGGTAATTTTTTTTTTCTTATAATGAACGGAAAATTTTCAAAATAACAGAAATAAAAAATTCTAAAAAATCAATTTTTTTTTATAATGAAGGAAATATTTTAAAAAAAAAGGGAAATTTTTAAAAATCTTATTTAAAAAAGAAAAAAAGAGAAAGAAAGCTTCAAAAATTTACAAAAATCTTAAAATTTCTTTTTTTTAATAAGGGAAATTTTCAAATTTTTTTTTTTTTTAAAATTTCATTTATTTTTTTTAGGGAACGGAAAATTTTCCAGTTAAAAAAAAATTGTAAATTCTTTTTTCTTCTTAGATAGAAGGGAAAATTTTCCAAAAAAACAAGAAAGGAATTTTTTTTAATTTTCTTTTTTATATGAAGGGAAAAGTTTCAAATCTATAAAAAAAAAAATAAATAAAATGAAAAATGGGTAATTTTTTATTTAATTTTTTTTAACGAAGGGGAAAATTTTTAAATTTTTATGAAAAAATGAATATAAAAAAAAAAATTAATTTTTTTAACGAAGTGAAAATTTTCCAGTTAAAAAAAAATTGTAAATTAAACTTTTTTTTTTTTCCTTCTTAGATAAAGATTATGGAATGAAATTTTTTATATTATTTTTCTTAAAATCAATTCTAATTATAATTACATCATGAAATGCTCCCTCCCCCTCGTCATTTTTTTTGGGGGGTTTTTGTTCTCTTTGCAGAAAAAAAAAACTAATTTTTTGTTCGAAAATTAATCATTAAAGAACTGAATAGGAAAAAATACTTGACACTTTTGCTTCTTTCATCAATGTCAATAAAACATTTTTTTTTGTTTTTTTTTTTTTAAAATTAAATGCTTTTAAACAAACAACTGAGCGTAATCAGATTTAATCAGCGCATTATTAACAAGATTACAAAATACAATATATGTATTATGCTGGTGTAGTACATATATCTGCACATATAATGAAACGTAATACATGAGAACAGCACGACACACGAGTGTATGTTATATACATACATAATTATCTCATTGGGCACAGCAGAGTAGGGATTTTACAAGTATGGTTTTATGAAAAACAAACAGAAACCTTTGTTCCTTTTTTTTAAATTTTGTCCCTTTTTAAATCCTGATAATTACAAATACTAAATAAATTTTGTTAATACTTAATCCCCTTTTTTTAATAATCTTGCTTAATCTATAGATTAAGAAAAATCTCCATTAACTAGAAATTAAAATATCTTTATAATGCAATCATTCTATTTCTATTGTATCAGATGAAATATGTGAGTAAAATGGACAAAGATTATATATATATATATATATATATATATATATTATATATTTATTTGTTGAATTTTTTAAAAAATATAAATGTTTTCCATAAGCAACTACCAGGTTTCAGGTTATTTCACCATCATCAGGTTGCTAATAATTCTTCTGGTGTTTATGCGAAGACATTTCTTGCTGTTATGTTTTTGGACCGCAAATTACGTCGGTTGATTATTGTGGACGCTCTTTATATATATAAAGTGTAGATATGACATATGCATCTTATAATTAGTTCTCATGTGTGTGTGTGTGTGTGTGTGTGTGTGTGTATGTATATATATGATAATTGTATTATTAACAATTGCATCCAATTCATCAATATCTTGATTAATTCATTACAATTAACCCTGAAGATCCTTTAGGGTGAAACTTGAGTAGGTTATTTATATACACACCTTAATACTATATATATATATATATATATATATATATATATCGTAAAATATCCAACTGTCTGGTAAAGAGGGGATGATTCTATTTGGGGTCCACAATGTATGCTCATGTTCATGCAAGCTTAGGGATTTGTAAAAATCCTTGTATAAATCCCTAAGAGAGCTCAATGTATAACATAAACCGTCTATTATAAATGTTTTGGTTTGTTATAAAACCTTCATTAGGAGGAAAAAAATTCTAATTCCGTTTAGACAACACTATACTCATCTTAATACGCTAATACATCTTAATGTCAACTTCAACATCTATGAATGAATTTCTCTCTTTAGAATACATTGCTTTTTCTTATTTCTTCATATATATATATATATATATATATATAATCCAAAAGTCCAGAGAAGAAATCTTTCTTACGACACAAGAGTTTTATTTAAAAAAACCTGTCGCAGTTTGAGAGTTCAATGTGTGCTCTTAATGTTAGAGTCACAGAGCAAATATATAAGTAAAGAAATAACAAAAGACTTAGAGATTTAGCATTATAGTCTATTTCAGGGAGCTTTTATATATATATATATATATATATATATATATATTCTTATTTCCAAAACTCTGATCATGTAGAAAAACTCCAGATAATTCAGTTTGTAAATAAAGAAATGTACAAGCTGATATCTTAGGAATAAAGTACAGTTGCTCTTTTTAATCAGAATATTGCCCTGATGAGCTAATAAGTGAAACTTTAGTTGGTAGTACCTGACACATTAGTATTATTATTACTATATATATATATATATATAAAATGACCTTTTCAGTATAAAAGTAGACTGTAAAAAGCTTTTGGTCTTCACAATAAATTTTTGACAAAGCTTCGCTAAAAACCAAGGTGAAATATCAATTGAATTTAGTTGTTGTGTTGTTATATCCACTTTGTTCCTCTATTTTCAATCACAATTTGGTCTTCTTACTCAATCTTTCACTCCTCACACACACATACACATATATATATATATATATATATATATATTATTGAATAATCCTTGTACAATTAATTTGTTGTTTTGAATTGTATGAGAAATATTCTATATATTTATTTGTCCTCTTTTGTCTATTTTACTTACATGTTTCATCTGAAGATTGTATTATTTTTTAGCCTTACATTTGAATAGATATGCCCGCCTAATTAATTAATTATTAATTTTCAAAATTAGGTATGACTTCAATTAAGCACATATTCCCCCAAAAATAAACTTAAGTAATAAAGCTGAAACAATCAAAAGAATATATATATATTATATATATATATATATATATATATTGGCAGCATTTTTTTCTTTTATAGATCTTTGGTTTGAACGCGACAGACATGTCATGTCTGACAGGTTCTTTTCGATCCTTTCCAATTGTCTGGCCAGCATTTTTATATCTGGGGGAAGTTAATGAATCCACCAAAGGTTCTATCACAAGTACTTTCGGCACTACTTACCGTTCTCAAATGCCTATAATTTCCCGCCAATTTTACTGCTCCCATTCCCCATAAGATTTCTTATAACTCTGCGAGTTCCTCCCACTACTTACTCCTATCAGTACTCTGTTTGTTAAAAAAACAAAAACACGAAAACATCTCACTACTCTACACCTGCTGAAAGTATTCGTGTTAGAACCTTTGGTAGATTCAGTCACCAATTACACTCACACATAGAAATGCTGGCCAGACAATTGGAAAAGATCGAAAAGAAACTTGTCAGACAGGAAATGTCTGTCTCGTTCAACCAAACATATGTGTGTGTGCATGTGTGTTTATTTATATATATATATATATATATATATATATGTTTGTTTTTTAATAGTACTTGCCTAGACAATATATATATATATATATATATTGTCTAGGCAAGTAGTATTAAAAACGACCAAACATTTCTTTTACATGGTCTTTATTTTTAGGGTTTTTTCCTAGTCGTCTAGTCATTTTTCTTAATTCAGGATCCAGCCGGTAAAGGAACTGGACAAAGATCATGAAAAAGAAATGATCTTTGCTGCCAAAATACACAATATATACATACATACATACATACATACATACATATATATAATATATATATATATATATATATATATATATATATATATATATATATATATATCAAATCAAAATTTTTTCTTTTATTCATGGAAGCAATATTTCAATTTCATTTTAACGATAGTAGAATTATCGCTAATTTAAAAGACATTCTCCCACCCCGTCCCCTAATAATTGCACAAAGCAACAAATTCCTCTGGATTATCCGATCACTATCAAAGCAGCATTACCTTAAAATCTACTAAGCTTTTAGTATTAGTGCGCACACAGGCCTCAGTTTGCTTACAAAACCTAGTGGTCACCCATCTAAGTAAGTACCAATAGCCTGCTCTTAACTTTAGTGATCTGTGAGAACCTGAACTTTCAATGTGACTTGACCCTAAGCCAAAGCAAGCATCATGTGGGGAGCTGAATTTGTTCAAATGACCCCCCTCAGAAGGGGGTCATCATTTTCTTACTATTTCAATACTTTGACCCTTTTTTTTTTCTCTTTTTAAATCCTCTCTGCACATCCCTACAATTTCTTCTTTTTTTTTTTTTCGTTTCTCTACAATCATCACAGTCACAAGTGTAAACCTGAATGGTAAATCACTCAGGCCTAAACTCTGTGCCCCCACACGTTTATTCCCTCCCCCACACATATCAACGTCAGCTCAACTTTGATTGTTTTGGGGCTGAGGGGGTGCCAGGAGATCTTTGTATTCATGTAAGGCTTCCTTAAGGGCCTTACAAACCTGGGGTGAGGAGGACGTTGTGCATTCAACCAGAGAGGGGTACAATTGGATCACTTGATGCCACACGCTCGGCTCCACTGAAAAGACAAAGAGAAAATTATTAGTAAAATAAGAAAAAAAAACATTGAACATTTTCAGAAAAGCTTAAAATTCATGAAAATGTTATACTTTAAATATACAACACTCCTACATTTGGGGCGCTGGTGGATGTCGTCAGTGATGTTATCTGCATGGTTCATTGGGAAGTTTCGGGTCTTCCAACATCAGACTTCCCTCGCCATGCTGAACCTATCAGTGATCAAACTCTGATACACTACCATTATGCTATATATATATATATATATATATATATATATATATTAAACAAGTTTTTGGTACAGCTAAATTTATATACAAGTTTAAACAATACCAAATTTTATTATAGAGATCAGCTAATAAACGAATTAATTTTTTTTAAAGGCTAAAGAAGATAGAAACTTAAGGGCCCTTTCAACCGGTTGTTTTTCAAAAGTTCTACAACCAGTAGATTGTTTGGTTTGTTTTGTTTACGGCATATCACCTCGTGGGTCATTTAATGCCGACAAAGTTGTGAAATAAATTCATTCTTAATGCATAATACAATTTTGTTTATAAACTCATGTTTTCTATTTAACCATAGATGGACCCAACAGGTACTACCCCACCGGGTCAGTTACAAATTAAACAAGGTTTTATTTAACACAGCTTCAATCCTCAAAGTGACATAAAAGCTCAATTTGTGTGCGACTTGCTGGCTCATATACCAATCCAAATGAGTCATGGCAGAAGACCCATTTATGGTCCTAGCTCCCACAATGCATCTGTCATGGAAATCTAATGATCAAGGGGAGTAACTCTAAAATTTTGTTAAGTCTGAACCTAACACTATTTAACTTGTTGCAATGCCATTGTTTCTCTATTTTAAAAGATATAATTAAAGTTTGTTATTTATCTATACATATATCAAAGGCTGTTGGAGTATATGTATGTCCAAATGAAACTATGAAAATACACCAAATAACAACAAAGTAAATATATACATGTTAAATATCATCAGTTCTTGTTTTTTGTGCAAAAATTACAAAGATTTGATTTATATTCAAAGATATTCGAAAATTAAAATATACATAGAAATAGCATTGAAATTCTACATAAAAATGTCCAGAATTTGTGAATAACAAAATTAAACGAATCAAAACACCAGGTATTTTGCCCCACCCTCTACCCAGCCAACACTGTAATCCTTAACTTTTTCCTCGTAAATTCCTACCATAAAATAAACTGAACCCTCATTTTATGTCCGTGTTTTTGCAATAAATGTTTTATTTTTCTTGCACCCGTTATTTTACAATACTAAATATATTTCTGGTAATCATTAACTTTTTCCTTGTAAGAAAATATATTAATGTTATATATGTTAAGGTTAACTGCCATCGCTAGGTAGCCACTTTTAGTTCTACACTAGCAAATATATGCACCCTCCGGGTGCAAGTATTTAAGTTTTAATGTATAAAATATTGTATTAAAATTAGAAAGGCTAATGAAACTAAATAAGAATACAGATAAAAGATTTAAAACAGAGGGAGTATAATAAAAAATGGAACAACTGAAACTTACTCTTCCATCACTCTCGTCTTTCATTGTTATTTTTTCTAATTTAAGTATTTAGTTATAAAGGAAGTAAAGAATAAAATGACAGTTATTTTATCTTGTTAATGGATTTCATTTAAGATTCATTGAAGAGATTTTTGCTTATATTCATTAAAATAAAACCAAACAGTTAGAAATCAATAATACTAAGCACATATTTATTTAATTTCGATTTTAATATTAATATGCAAATTAGCCTTCCTGTTCACACTGTAAACGCTATTTTGTTGTATATATAAAATAATAATTGCATGTATGTAGACATAGTTAACAGTATTAATAATGTAAGACAATTTTATTAATAATGAGGTTTAGATAAAAATAAAATCATGGAGAATGTGATGTCAATAACTAAGAGAATTGTGACTTGAGTAGGAATATAGTTTCGGTTACAGACAGAAAAACACACAATCTCCATTATAATAAGATATAAATCCAATTTCATTCTATATTCTGTGCCTCACCCTCATAGGACACACGTTATTGTTCAGAAGTGAGAGGGAACCTAACAGACCTGACTCACAAATTCTTTTTTCCAAAAGAAAAAAAAACAACAAAAAACATTTCCTTGTTTTGGGTGTGACTACCAAATAACAAGGGGAAAGAGTTAATTTATACATGTAATAAGGTTCCCCAAACAATTGACTGAAAACTTAAGATATTCAAACCAGAAGCATACATTCTAGATGGATGTAGTAGAATCCGACAGTATGAGGTAGGTAAAAGGCTAGTGACCTAATATCACTCAACTCTCCCCTCCTCCTTATCTTCCCCTGACATCAAACACACCACTACTATGAACTTTACCCTCCTCTCTTGACCTACCCCAACCTGCAACAGATTTTTAGAAAAGAATTTTTATTTTTGTAATTAATTTTGTAATTTTTTATTTTTCTATTTTTTATTTTTCTTATATATAAAGTAAAAAATTAAGAATGATTGTAAGGTTTTTAGTTTTTGGATAATGTTAAATTTAAATTTGTTGGGAAGTATATATCGGAAAATGTTATGTGATGGGGATTTTATGATTTCCGACTACAGGTGTCGCTAAAAATTCCCTTCACATGACATTTTCCTATATATACTTCCCAACAAATTTAAATTTCACTTTATCCAAAAAAATAAAAACCTTACAATCATTCTTAATTTTTTACTTTATATATAAGAAAAATGAAAAATAAAAAATTACAAAATTAATTACAAAAATAAAAATTCTTTTCTAAAAATCCGTTGCAGGCCTACCTGTCAACGGGTTAATACTCTTCCTGTTTGAATAAGAGAATTCGTCTGGTGTCGAACTTGGAATATGTCTTCTTTTTTCAAAAACTCTTACATTAAGAGATACATGATTGGGTGACCGAGATAAGTGTGGAGGAAGTGCTCATATTTGAAACTAACACATAACTTTTTTGCAACATCAAGGTTTCATTTTGAATTCATATCACAGGACTATTAATAAAAAAATTAGAAAATAAAAAAAAATTTTTTAAATCTGTTTTCAAATGCCTTTAAAGTAATAAAGAATTCATCATTGCATCTGATGAGTTGGGACAGTTAGACATTTTGTCTAAGCTCCCTGAAATAGACTATAATGCAAAATCCCTAAGTCTTTTGTTATTTCTTTACTTATATATATATATATATATATTTTTTTTTTTTTTCCAGAATACAAGGTGTGTCATAAAAGTGCAGATTACCAGATAGAAACGAACAATGAATGAAATGGTAATTTTTCAGAATACAAGGTGTGTCATAAAAGTGCAGAGTTTGAAGTTGTATTTACCAAGATAGAAATGAACAATGAATGGAACGTTAATTTTTTTCAGAATACAATGGTGTGTCAAAAAGTACAAAAAATCTCAATACTTTTTTTGACACACCTTGTATATAAAGTTAGATGGCTTTTCTACCACAACTGTTTGTACTGGGCATATGATAAAGGTGACAAAAAAATTAGAATCGCCCCCCCCAAAAAAAAAACGCCCAAACTTACATTAATGGTGATGCTTTCTTTAGTGACAACACAACGTGTAATGGCTTTTAAAACTGAAGCAATTTCTGCTAAACGTGGCCTGGGAAAGAGAGAAGAAAAAAGACAGAATTTTAGAAGCATCTCAAGTGTGTAATTTGAAGACAAGAATTGAAAAATTGTTACTAAACAATTCATGAATGAATTTATTCATGAGCAAAAAAAAAAAGAGAGAAACAAAAAAACTGGACATGAAGCCGGGAGCAAATAATGTTGCATTGTTCAAATTTCCAATACTTTGATTTTAAAAAATAAACAAACAAAAAACAACAAATAAACAATATATATTTACAAATTAAAAACATTGGTTAATCATAGAAATTTTGATTAAGAAATCAATTTCTGTTCAAATTTCTGAGATAAGGAATTATCTTCAATATACACTGATTTATTCAAACAGTTATCCTCATCTTGGTTATTATAGTCAAAATGTTTCTTCTATTTCTGAGATGAGGAATTATCATGAATATACACTGATTTATTCAAACAGTTATCCTCATCTTGGTTGTTATAGTCACAACCTTTCAACCATTGTACTTTCTATTCAATCGGTGGTTAACAATCAGTTTTGTTAATGGCCTCATATACATATATATATATAATGAAGATGGAATTTTACTTCCGAAAATATTTAGTTTTGAAAAAAAAAAAAAAAAAAGTTAAATAAATTCAACACATATTGCAATACAATATTCGCGCGTGGAAATTGTTCGAAATTCTTTTAATTTTTATTGTAAATTGCCTTCAAAATCTTTATATTACACATACACACAATGCTTCAAAGATACTATAAAGAAACAAACTTTATTTCACTATGCCGAGCAAGGCTATATTTATAGTAACAATTAAAAGAATTTCGAACATTTTCCACACGTGGGAGCAGCCGAGCCGAGTTAACATCACGGAATTAGCCGATTTAACATCACAGAAAAAATTTTCAAATATACGGCGTTCATCAACTTCTTAAACAACAGATGATTACAATATCGCCGTGGGATAAGTACTATAAAAAATCACCTAGTACTTTCAATAACTCTGAAGATGGAATTTTACTTCCGAAAATATTTAATTTTGAAAAAAAAAAAAAGTTAAATAAATTCAACACATATTACATTGTAAATTGCCTTCAAAATCTTTATATTATATATATATATATATATATATATATACTAACCCTTTCACACAAGCAAGATGTGACACAAGGTCAATTAATATTAAACATATTTAGAAGTCTTAAGTTAAAGGGAAATAACAGGTAATTTGAAATGAAAAAGTCATTTTTAGCCATTTTTTGATAAATCCTTATAGGAATGGGGCTCAACAGGATGTTAAGAGTTAATGCAATTAAATTTGTAACGTCTATGTATGTATTGGTAAATGAAGAAGAAACATTCCAATTTAGACTTTTGGGTAGAATCATATTGTAACGTCTATGTAATGCATTGATAGAAGAAGAAAAATCCAAATTGGAGTTTGGGGACAGAATCGTATTGTAATGTCTATGTATCCATTGTTAAAAGATGAAGAATAAGAAAAATTCCAATTTAGACTTTTGGGGTAGAATCATATTGTAACGTCTATGTAATGCATTGATAGAAGAAGAAAAATCCAAATTGGAGTTTGGGGACAGAATCGTATTGTAATGTCTATGTATCCATTGTTAAAAGATGAAGAATAAGAAAAATTCCAATTTAGACTTTTGGGGTAGAATCATATTGTAACGTCTATGTAATGCATTGATAGAAGAAGAAAAATCCAAATTGGAGTTTGGGGACAGAATCGTATTGTAATGTCTATGTATCCATTGTTAAAAGATGAAGAATAAGAAAAATTCCAATTTAGACTTTTGGGGTAGAATCATATTGTAACGTCTATGTAATGCATTGATAGAAGAAGAAAAATCCAAATTGGAGTTTGGGGACAGAATCGTATTGTATGTCTATGTATCCATTGTTAAAGATGAAGAATAAGAAAAATTCCAATTTAGACTTTTGGGGTAGAATCAATATTGTAACGTCTATGTAATGCATTGATTAGAAGAAGAAAAATCCAAATTGGAGTTTGGGGACAGAATCGTATTGTAATGTCTATGTATCCATTGTTAAAAGATGAAGAATAAGAAAAATTCCAATTTAGACTTTTGGGGTAGAATCATATTGTAACGTCTATGTAATGCATTGATAGAAGAAGAAAAATCCAATTTAGATAGAATTGTATTGTAATGTCTATGTATCTATTGTTAAAAGATGAAGAAGAAGAAACATTCCAATTTAGACTTTTGGGGTAGAAGCATATTGTAACGTCTATGTAATGCATTGATAGAAGAAGAAAAATCCAATTTAGATAGAATTGTATTGTAATGTCTATGTATCCATTGTTAGAAGATGAAGAATAAGATAAATTCCAATTTAGATTTTTGGGGTAGAATCATATTGTAACGTCTATGTAATGCATTGATAGAAGAAGAAAAATCCAATTTAGATAGAATTGTATTGTAATGTCTATGTATCTATTGTTAAAAGATATAAGAGATAGTGATGTAATGCCAATTCCAATTTAGACTTTTGGGTAGAATCATAATTGTAACATCTATGTAATGCATTGATAGAAGAAGAAAAATCCAATTTAGATAGAATTGTATTGTAATGTCTTATGTATCTATTGTTAAAAGATGAAAGAATAAGATAAATTCCAATTTAGACTTTTGGGGTAGAATCATATTGTAACAATCTATGTAATGCATTGATGATAGAAGAAAAATCCAATTTAGATAGAATTGTATTGTAATGTCTATGTATCTATTGTTAGAAGATGAAGAATAAGATAAATTCCAATTTAGACTTTTGGGGTAGAATCATATTGTAACGTCTATGTAATGCATAGATAGAAGAAGAAAAATCCAATTTAGATAGAATTGTATCGTAATGTCTATGTATCTATTGTTAAAAGATGAAGAAGAAAAAAAATCCAATTTAGACTTTTTGGGAGTCGAGAATCACTTACCTGGGTAATGGACACTTTCCACTCAACCGTTATCTTCCACATAATTTTTTACCACTTCTTGGCATCGTTGCAATAAAGACTGAACGGCCATTTTGGTCAACGAACCTTCATTGGTGCTGCGGGTAATGAATGAAAACTGCAACAAAGTCTCAAAACAACCTTTTGCAAATTCTTCACGCAGTTTTCCGACTTGACTCCGTGTCTGTAAAAAATAGAAAAAAAAATTTTCTCAGTTAACAATTGATACAAAGTTTAACCTATTCAACACTAAATGATATCAATTAAACATCCCCTTTTTTTGAAATGTGCACTTTGTCTTCATTTTGTCCTCTGCATGCTGTTTCTAGTGATTTCATTTTTGAGAAATCATCAAAGTTTATACTCTCTAATTCTAACACCAATAGAATATGAAGAAAGGACATGATATTTTAAAATGACATTTAAAAGGAGATTTATCTTGAACATCTGATTAATCTTCTGAAAAAGATTTTTTTTTTTTTTTGCTTATGATTCTTCAGAGAAAATTTCATAAGAAAAACTAACTAAGAAGACTACTAAGGAGTAGATTGGTTGCTTGGATTTTTATGGCATGTCAACCCTTGTTGGGTTATTTCATGCAGAAAACATTTTGTTTTATTCATTTTTGGTGGGTACTCTATTTTTTTTCTTTTAAACATATTTTTAACTCTTTTTTTCTATTTAATCCATTGATGAAACCATATCAGGTACTACCACTCCGAGTCAGAGTGGACCTTGAAGTAATAGTAATAAAGGTTTCCAGAGTTCCAGAATTGAAATGACATCATTAGAAGCAGTTTAACATCATACCCAGCACACTGCCTTTGAGCACAAATATGATAAAAATGGTTAGAGGTTTGCCATAAAGGTAATAGGGTTGGGGCAATCATATAGGTGCTAGGTCTTGACATGACCAGCTGATTGATTGGAAGGGGCCTCTCTAAGCACCTGTCTAACCTAAGCAAGAGCCAAAGTGGAGTGTTGCATGTCATGGACCGCTCAGCAACCAAGATTCCATCCTTAAGCTTCATGGGTCACCACCCATGCCCAATAGGTGGCCGTATTGGGGAGGATTTTTTTTTACCCCTCTGCAGTGGTGCAGTTGTTGTATTGTTCTGCCCCAGCTGACTGGGCAGTTTTTAATTACGGTAAGCTTTTCCTAACAAAATTCTACACTAGTGGAGCATCAAAATAGGGATAGCTAGATTGATTGATTGATTCTCTGGAGATTCTTTGACGCAAAAAATGTGGAGACTTTTGAACACAAAGATATTGAGGACTTTTTGGCACAGAAAGTGTGGAGACTCTTCAAAACAAAAAGTGTGGAGACTTTTGGACACAAAAGATATTAAGGACTTTTTGGCACAGAAAATTTGGAGACTCTTCAACACAAAAAGTGTGGAGACTTTTGGACACAAAAGATATTGAGGACTTTTTGGTACAGAAAATTTGGAGACTCTTCAACACAAAAGTGTGGAGACTTTTGGACACAAAATAATATTGAGGACTTTTTGGCACAGAAAATTTGGAGACTCTTCAACACAAAAAGTGTGGAGACTCTTGGATATAAAAATGTTAGGGATTCTTTGAAACAAAAAGTTAATAACACTGCAATACAAAAACATTGAAGAGACTTTTCAACACAAAAAAGGCTGGTGATTCCTCGACACAAAAAGTTTGGGGACTCTTTAAAACAAAAACATTGGAAATTTTTGGACATAAAAAGATTGGAGATTCTTTGATACAAAAAAGTTGATGACACTTCGACAAAAATGTTGAGGGCTATTTTGCAGCAGACACAAAAATGTTGGAAACTTTAACACAATTCTCAAGATTTATTTTATTCAATATTTTAAGCAAAAGAATTCAAAAACAAAAAACCAACTTACCAATGAATGTGTCTGAAGTGGCAGAGTGAATAGAGCCCTTGTTAAGAATATCCATAATTTTCATGATGAAGTCCTTTGGCATGGTCCCAGCGTAAGGCAAAATATCATCTCTTATAACCTGTACAACCTGAAAAACAGACAACAAACATTAATTTATTTACATGGGAACAATATTTACAATCAATGGTTTCCTGCTAACACATTCGTCAGGTAAACAAAATAGTTTTTTTTAAGAATGATAGAAATGGTGTAAATGATTAAATGTGTTCCAGTTTTTATCAAGTTAGTAGTAGTGAGAGTAACTAGGAAGGGAACTTGTAGAAATTATTAAGGTGTGTGGAGGCTGGAAGGAGGAGAATTGGTAGGAAAAGTGTTATAGGCATTTTAAAATGTGAGTACTGTATTCAAAATTAATCTTATTTAAGGATGGTTTGTATTGTTTGATGTATAAACAGGAGACATGCCTTTTGTTTAATTCTACATGTATAAATGAAAGAATGCTGCCCAAATATACACAAATGCCCTATACATATACATATATATATATATATATATATATATATATACCAAACTTGTTGGTAAATCCTCGCGGTGAGAAAAAACCCAATAAATAGTTTGATTGTAAAAATATACTACCAAACATCACCCGGGGAGAAAAAAATTTTGGAAAAAAGAAAAGACCAAGATAATCGTACCAACCAAAAATAATCTATTGTACAATATTTGGACAAAAGAAAAAAACAATTTAATATATATATATATATATATATATATATATATATATAATATAATATATATAAGATATATATATTCATACAAAACTGCCAGGAAACTAAAGCTAATAAGTAAAAAGTGCTCAATACCTAAGTAGACCAAGTAATAAAGATAAATCTAATGAGTCAGATAAACCTACTAAGAGTTTTGCTTAATGCTCTTCAGGGCTAAGAAATTAGCCCTGAAGAGCATTAAGTGAAACTTTTAGTAGGTTTATCTGACTCATTAGATTTATCTTTATATATATATATATATGTGTGTGTGTGTGTGCGTGTGTGTGAATGAGGGCAATTCTCTGCTTTCAATTCTAGAATTGTTGATTCTTACAGGAAATAAAATCTTTTTCTTAACGGCTCCGTGAATCTTAGCAGTAAACACATCCTGACACGCATTTAGGGAAACTACAGAGAATTAGAAGCCTTTGAATAAGAAAATATATATATATATATATATATATGCTGAAAACAAAATCCATCTCCACAAAGTCTAACTGTACGGAAGAAATAAAGTTTGTATGACCCAACCGTGATATGTATCCTCACATCTCACTTCTTAGTCGCTGCTTTCTCCTGTTCACCTTTCAGCGTACCTCGGGTTTCATGCCAGACTATTGATTGATTTACACGCAGTGATGAGCGTGTCTAATGAAGTAATCAATCTACTCACATATTTCAGGTGAATTAGATATTTGACACTTAGGACTGAGGGAACTTGGTGAGGGGGGGTGAGAGTTTACAGATGCAAGACTGATGGAACTTGAAGGGGAGGGGGGTCGATTACAGATGCCAGGTCATTTATTTTGCATTCTATCAAATGTACAATACAACGTTTCCTAATTTGACCAATAAAATTATAGGTGGCACCTGTGGTGTAATGGTTATCACCATAGCTTGGTTTGTTTTATGACACGTCAACCCTTTTTGAGTTAAACTGCATTTAGTGGTGAAGTTCCAGTTCTTTGATTTGTTTTGTTTAACGGCATATCAAACTCAGTGG
>CM042172.1:2867052-2904552 GCA_023376005.1 Doryteuthis pealeii
TAAAAGTAAGGATTGATTTAGTATAACTTTTGTGTCATTAAACTAAACAGTAAAAAAGCCTTTAGGAGACAAATGTTGATTCGCTCAGCTTTAGTATAATAATAGATATATTGTAATGATAATACTAATTAGGTAATACTTATATATATATATATATATATATATATATATATATATATATATATGGTGGACTCTCCTATCGTGAACGAAAGATGAGGGTCAGCAGTGAGTGATTTGATTCCTCCCATGTTGTGCATACTATCAAGAAGACATTTTATGTTTCCTTGAGTGTGATAGCAGCCCAGCCCTGCAGCGAGCCATGAAGCCACACTGACAAACGAAATGCTCCAAGGAAGGAGTTAAATGTTTTTGTTTTAAAGTTAGCCAGAGCCGATCTCTATGCTTCAGTCTATTTTGTTCAAAGCTCTTTAGTCTAGCGAAACATGTCTTACGCCATTCCTTCTGATCCAATGTTAGATCTTCCGAAGCACTCAGGTCAATATCGAGGCATTTCAAATTGTCCTTCAATTTTTCCTTGTAGCGTCCAATAGAACGCTTAGCATTTCGTATTTGCCCGTATAAAATCTTCTTTGGAAGTCTGTTCTCATTCATTCTGACAACGTGACCAGCCCACCTAAGTTGAACCTTGGCTATATATATATATATATATATATATATATATATATAATCCAAAAGTCCAGAGAAGAAATCTTCCTTATGACACAATAGTTTTATTTAAAAAACTGTCACAGTTTGAGAGCTCAATGTGTGCTCTTAATGTTAGAGTCACAGAGCAAATATATAAGTAAAGAAATAACAAAAGACTTAGAGATTGAGCATTATAGTCTATTTCAGGGAGCTTAGACAAAGTGTCTAACTCTCCCAACTCATCAGATGCTAATGATGAAATCTTTATTACTTTAAAGGCATTTGAAAACAGATTTTTATTTTTTATTTTATTATTTATAAAAAATAAAAATCTGTTTTCAAATGCCTTTAAAGTAATAAAGATTTCATCATTAGCATCTGATGAGTCGGGAGAGTTAGACACTTTGTCTAAGCTCCCTGAAATAGACTATAATGCTCAATCTCTAAGTCTTTTGTTATTTCTTTACTTATATATATATATACATATATATATATATATATGGGATAGTGTGGCCATTCCCGTTTGCTTTTTTCATTGAAATCTTTTATTTTCATTAACAATGTTCGACCTTCCTTATTTCTTTTTTTTTTTTTTTCCTGTCGTTTTCTTGTCTCGTTTCCTGAATGCCTCAAAAACATTTCAGCCGAGTGAAAGAAAACACTGGACAGTTTTTCGATTTGATTTACATCCTTTTAACGACTAATTTCAAGAAAGAAAACCAAAACAACAATAAACTTATTTGTCGAGTGTATAGATTTCATTTAATTAATTTTCAAAACAAACTATTTCTGAAGCTCTAAACAAAGTTAACGATTGGGAACTTTTCTAAGATAATTCCAAGGAAGTAAATAAATTCTATGTGAATGTCTTCTTCATTCAAAGACAGGAAGCCCAAGCGTGAAGTGATAAGGATGGAGTGAGGAATTTCAAAGAATAATAATATATATATATATATATATATATATATATATATATATATATGTGACGGCAACACCCAGGCAAGGAATGAGTAATGACAGAGTCAACTGGTGAAGACACTTTTATTTGTAAAAATACGGGAATTGTCACTTGTCCTCCTGTTTCGCAACTGGTCTACAACATGAAACTACAATAGAATACAAAGGACTATGTAGTTTCTCAAATACACAACTAATAAACCACGCTGACACTAACTTACTTGTCTCCTTGGTTCCTGCCTGCTAAAAGAATTGAAAACAAGCACCACATGCACATGTGACTTTTAAATGACCATTTCAAGCTAACTGTAAATACATTTCAATAGTTTCTTAGAAATGAATTACACTGCATGGGGTACAAGGTAGGGGTTAGACAGCTTTAGTTGTTCATTAATAAAAACTATCATTTGTTCAGAGACTTTAATTAGAAACCAGGAAATTTCCCAGGGACTCATTCAAATCAAATCTGTGCGTCCTGGAGGCACTAAATTAAAAAGCTATAATTTTCGACAATGAACACCCACACAGTGATTTGTTTATAGTGGTGAAGGCTTGGGTTGGACCATCCACACTTTTTGCCACAGTCGATAGGAAAGAATTGGTGCATCAAGGGTTGCCACAAACCCAATCAACGACTGACCTCAGGAATTTTGAATTCAGAGTTATCCCTCTCCTAGACTGGTTACCTACCCAAGGCTGAAGGGCCCAGTCTGCCCTACTATTTAACCCATAGCTGGAGGGAGAATATATGGATTCATACCTTTCCCAAGGGTATTAGCGCTATGTGAAATGCCAACAGCTTCGTCTAGGAATTGAACTCGAATCGACGAGTCCATTTTCCACGACTCTAACCACTAGCCCACACGCCAGCATCACTATATATATATATAAATATATATATTATATATATATATATATATATATATATATATATATCATATAATGTGGTGAAATTTTAATTGGTTTTCACGTTTATTGAATGTTGATTATCAGGTATTATATTCTTACGACTGACTTGTAAATAAAATTACACCCATTTCCATTTAATGTAGATTCCTAATTTACAACAGAGTATTCTCTGCACATGTCAAAATGGGGGTCCCTTTTAATTTTCTTTCCTATTTTGGGAATTTTCCACAACAGATTCCAAAATGATCATGTCCTCTTTCAGGTGTATCTATTCTATAAATTAGAAAATATTTTCCCGTTCAACGTCTTCTATTGCCGAAAGAAATGTCAAGTCATCAAGTATAACTTGCTCATACCCCCCCACCCAACCCCCCAAATTTGCCAAATTAGTATTGATAATGTTTCGGGGGGGGGGAGAGAGAGAATTGCAGTGCAACTGATTGCAGTGCATCCGAAAAATATCTTTTTGCCTGCTCCGAAATAGCTGGATAAATATCTGATGAGTACTGGGAAAAGGGTAATTTTTCACAGTTGCACCGAGAACACTATCATCAAAAAAATACAGAAAAATGAACCAAATAAAGAAAGTGGTTTTTGTTCTTTCTCAACGATTTTGAGAAAATCAGCTTGCTCTTCAATCTTAATTTGTAGCATTGTTTCTCAAATATATACATCACCCTGTTGGTGAGGCTTAGAATATGCTGTCTGTATCATATATATATATCTATATATATATATATATATATATATAATTTAATATACCAAACTTGTTGGTAAAAACCCAGCAAATAGTTTAATTGTAAAAATATACTACCAAACATCAACCGGGAAGAAAAAATTTTTTGTAAAAAAGAAAAGACCAAGATAATCGTACCAACCAAAAATAATCTATTGGTACAATATTTTGGCCAAAAGAAAAAACAATTTATATGTATATATATATATATATAAGATATATATATTCATACAAACCCACCAGGAGACTAACGCTAATAAGTAAAAAGTGCTCAATACCTAAGTAGAGCAAATAATAAAGATAAATCTAATGAGTCAGATGAACCTACTAAAAGTTTCGCTTAATGCTCTTCAGGGTTAAGATCTGATCTGAAGAGCATTAAGCAAAACTTTTAGTAGGTTCGTCTGACTCATTAGATTTATCTTTATATATATATATATATATATATATGAATGCAGGACTGTGATTATGCCATAGTTTACATCCACTCTTGTTCTTAATTAATCAATTTTAATTAATACACTGGAGTTAATCCTGAAGATCCATATGGTGAAACTCGAGTAGGTCATCTGACTATAACACTTTATTATATATATATATATATATATATATATATATATATATGATGTTGTTATGGAGTCTGGATATGCTTCTTTGTTTGTATATTGTATGAGTGTATATATATATATATATATATATATATATAGCCGAGCGGTTAAGCTGTCCGCCTGATGGTGAATCAATCAGGGTTTCTTATCCAGGCAGTAGGTATCTCACAAAATGCGTAGCCACACTGAAGAGACTTGATAAGTCGAAACACGTGTCTGTGGATGTCTCTCTCTCTACATATATATATAATATTTGGGGAAATAATTTTTGATATATATATATATATATATATTTGGGAAAATATATATATATATATATATATATATATTTGGGAAAATATTTATATATATATATATATATATATTATATATATATATGGGAAATAATTTTATATATATATATATTTGGGAAAATAATTTATATATATATATATATATATATATATATATATATATATATATAATATTTGGGAAAATAATTTTTGGATATACATATATATATATATATATATATATATAATATTTGGGAAAATAATTTTTGGATATATACATATTTATATATATATATATATATATTTATATATAATATTTGGGAAAATAATTTTTGATTGTTTTAGAAGCATGAAAAAAATGAAGATCAGAAACAAAATGATGAATATTGTGTTCTTAATCTTATCTATTTACAAATATTTCAAGGTGCGTCCCTCTTTATCAAAGGTTTTTGAAACTACTAACTACAATGCCACAGTCCACTACGCTACAAGACACCCACCCCACCCACTACATAGTCAAGGTGTGCATTTCATTACTTAATTGAATTCCTTCATATCAAGACACATAACTTTCTCGTAGTCTAAACCAGTGGTTGCCAAAATGGGCCACAGCAAATTTCAGGTGGGCCAAGGAAATATTATAATTCTATATGATTTCAGAACATACTTTTTATATACAGAATCCAATCATATATATGGAAATTTATATTTTCTAGAAAGTAAGACGTCAACTAATTCACAGTAGGGGAGAGTGGGGAGAGATTTACGCCCCTATATACCAATTGAATGGAAGCATGTGATGTAATGGTTAAAGTCATAGGAAATGGACTCGTCGCCCCGAGTTCAAATCCTGGATATGGTAATTGCATTTCACTTAGCGCTAATACCCTTGGGAAAGGTATGAATCCTACTCTCCCTCCAGCTATGGGTAAATAGTAGAGCAGGCTGTGCTCTTTAACCTTGGTTAGGCAACCGGTCTAGGAGAAGGAAAACATGTTAAACTCCGCTTAAGAAATTGACCTTGTGTCACATCCTGCCTGTGCTTCTTATATGTATATATATATAATATTTGGGAAATATATATATACCAATTGAATAATATCTTAGGTAAAAATGGAAATATTTTTTCTATTATAATAATTTCATGAGCCTCAAAATAATTCTGGTTTCAAAGTGGGCCATGAGCTGAAAAAGGTTGGGAACCCCTGGTCTAAATCTTTAAAATAGTTTTGTCTAAGCAGACAATTACAGTGACGTGTTCTAATGTGAAGAAAGATGAGCTTGTTTCTTCCTTGTTATCTAATCTTAGTTGAATTGAAGACAATACCACACGAAATCGAGATGAGTAATAGATATCTATTGTATTTCAGCATGTTGTCCTAAATGACAGCCATGTCTGAGAATTCTGTCTGAGAGAATCAGGCTCAATGGAATGGTAAACTATTTCTAAACAATGGCACCAAGATCAGGATATTCAGTGTTTACTTATATAAAAAAAAAACAAATACTTTAAATTGTCATTATCTCTTTTCCTACAGGTATGATTCTAACTATTCTCTTTCCATTTACAATACCATTATTTAAATTTTAGTACACTACAGTCATAATTTGTAGGCTACCAACAAATTATATGTAAGCATTGAGCATAATTACATAATATAATAAAGTAGCAACTCCATCAGAATTCTTTTGTATTCTTTCTGTTGAACTTTACTTATACATTAAAATCTGTTTGTTATAACTCTTTGTTGGCATTTGTTCAATATACATGTTTATATCACATTGGAGAAAATGATAGACACCAACTATCCATTTCTTTTCAAAAACTCTTTTCTTTAGGACTTTAATCTATCTTGTTTTATATTGTTTCTGTTGAACTTTCCTTAGACAATAAAGTCTATTTTTTATAACCCTTTGTTGGGTTACTCTCTTTTAGATAATCTAATGCATTATAAGAAATAGGTGTTAGCTACTAGTTGACACCTCGCTAGTCCTTATAGAGTGTAGTAAAATATTACTCAACTCATGATATTGGGCTTATGGTGTATAGTAAAATAGCAACTCCATCAGAATTATTTTGTATTCTTTATGTTGAACTTTGCTTAGACAATAAAGTCTATTTGTTATAACTCTTTGTCAGGAATTATTCAAGGTATATGTTCTGTATTTGTTTACCCACTTTAGGATAACCTAATTCATGATAAGAAACGGGTATTAGCTACTAGTTAACACCTTACTAGTCCTTATAGTGCGTAGTAAAATATTGCTCAACTCATGATATTGGGCCTATGGTGTATAATAAAATAACAACTCCATCAGAATCGCAAGTCTTGAAGTGGATAGCTGAGGTGAATTTTCCAGATGCAAAAACTTCAAGTTTTATTTCTAAAGAAAGTTTTTAATAAAAAAATATTAATGCAAAAAAAATAGATTATTTTTTTAAAAAATGACTTTATCAATGATTCTTCATAGAAAGGAAAAAAATGAAAGGAGGAAACAGTTTTTTTCTCTGTTGAATTGATTTCAAAAGTTTTTTTTTTAATTTTGTTTAAACTAACAACTTCAATGCTGAGATGATTTTAAAATATTTTAATTCATTGAATTGGAAATTAATTTTAGGGATATTTAAAAATATCAAATCAAATGATTTCAAATAAAGAAAATCTAATAATCTAAATAAAATTTTTTATATATATATATATATATATATATATATATATATAAAGTCGGTAATTTTCACCTTTAGTTGTTAAAATTCCTATAATAAAAGTGTGCGTGCGCATCATATGAAATGAACTTAATTGTTATTAAGAACACATTTTATGATATTTTAGTGTTAAAGCATGCAGTTGTATTGTTTTCAAAACAATTCTAAGATTTGTTTGTTTCGCACAGAGACTTTCAAAATAGCTACCGGTTTGTTTCAAAGTGAAAGTCAGTTGGCTAAATTCCTAGCATAAAATTATCTGAAATGAACTTAATTGTTATTAAGAACACATTTTATGATATTTTTGTGTTAAAGCATGCAGTTGTATTGTTTTCGAAACGATTCTAAGATTTGTATATTTTGCACGGAGACTTTCAAAATGGCTACCGGCTTGTTTCAAAGTGAAAGTCAGTTGGCTAAATTCCTAGCATAAAATTATCTGAAATGAACTTAATTGTTATTAAGAACACATTTTGTGATATTTTTGTGTTAAAGCATGCAGTTGTATTGTTTTCGAAACGATTCTAAGATTTGTATATTTTGCACGGAGACTTTCAAAATGGCTACCGGCTTGTTTCAAAGTGAAGGTCAATTGGCTAAATTCCTAGCATAAAATTATCTGAAATGAACTTAATTGTTATTAAGAACACATTTTATGATATTTTTGTGTTAAAGCATGCAGTTGTATTGTTTCGAAACGATTCTAAGATTTGTATATTTTGCACGGAGACTTTCAAAATGGCTACTGGCTTGTTTCAAAGTGAAAGTCAATTGGCTAAATTCCTAGCATAAAATTATCTGAAATGAACTTAATTATTATTAAGAACACATTTTATGATATTTTTGTGTTAAAACATGCAGTTGTATTGTTTTCGAAAAAGTTTCTAAGATTTGTTTATTTTGCACGGAGACTTTCAAAATAGCTACCGGCTTAGTTCAAAGTGAAAGTCAAGGGAGGTTACTCTAATTGCCTTATTTGCTAGGAATTTTGACAACTAAATGTGAAAATTACCAAAAAGGCACCAGTAAAAAAAAAAAACTTAATAATAATAATAAAGAGAACTTACTGCTTAGAGAATAGGAATTCTTCAAGGGTTAAGGCCAATTCTGGCCACATTCCCTGAAATGCTGCTTCTGTGAAAAAAAAAAAAAAAAAGAAAATGATAAACAAAACAAAAACAACATCAAATTAAACACTTTCTTGTATTTTGATTGATTTCGACTAATTTCTTTGGCTGTGTTTTTTATTGCAATATTGTTTTACATGATACTCCAACCTTCCTCATTTGTCTGTTGTTTTTATATCGGAAAATCTTTGGAGGAGACACAGTTTCCTTTCGCATGTGCCATTGAATGGGGAAATCTTGTGATTGTCTAGAAAATTAAATCAAACTAATAAACACTGGAAAAATAATAAGATAGGCGAAACAATCAATACATATACCAGCCTCTTAAAGTTTTCAGAACAAGCATATATAGTTGAGTGGTGTTAAATGGCATATCAAATTTTGAGGGTTATTTAATACCAAATACCTTATATATATATATATATATATATTCTTTTTTGGGAGGATATGTGCTTAATTGAAGTCATACCTAATTTTGAAAATTAATTAGTTAATAATTAATGAATTTAGTCGGGCATATATTCATTAATTATTAACTAATTAATTTTCAAAATTAGGTATG
Source organism: Doryteuthis pealeii (assembly GCA_023376005.1). Taxonomy (NCBI): domain Eukaryota; kingdom Metazoa; phylum Mollusca; class Cephalopoda; order Myopsida; family Loliginidae; genus Doryteuthis; species Doryteuthis pealeii. Next base: position 2,875,579 of record CM042172.1, read on the forward strand.
ACTTCAATTAAGCACATATCCTCAAAAAAAAAAAAAATATATATATATATATAAGGTATTTGGTATTAAATAACCCTCAAAATTTGATATATGCTACCAAAAATTTGGTAGAGCTCTCTAATTGGTAATTTAAATTAACTCTCACTACTAAGCATATAAGCAATGATCGTTTCCCCCGGAAATTTGATCTCTCAGTGACCGTAAAATACATAAACAAACTGTACTTAATAGTTTAAAAACACAAATCCCCGCTACGGCTGTCAGTGGACGAGGGGATAAAATATCGGGCTACCATACAGTCAGTCTGAGTTCGTCCCTAGCCAAAGATAGCTGTGTCTAGCCACACTGAAGAAACACTGAAACACATGTCTGTGGATGACTTATTATATATATATATATATATATATATATATATATATATATATATATAAGTGTATTTTGGCAGCATTTTTTCTTTTAAGCATGTTGTGGTAAACTGTACAGACAATTCTTGTCGGACGAGTTTTTGTTCGATCCTTTCTAATTTTCTGGCCATCTTTTTGGTGTCAGGGTATAACGAAAAAGAACTTTTTAAAAAATTCACGTTCAGACACAATCAAACTTTTTCGAACATTTCAAAAATTCTCCGCTTTTTCCAATGAATTTCATTTCAAATAAGGATTTACTCTGATGAAGGTGAAATTTTCTTTGTGTGCGGAACATTTCTACATTTTTTTCTATTATTATTATTTCATTTCATTTGGTCATTTAAAAATAATAATAGTTTGAATAATGTACACATGGAAAAACTCCTGACCGAAACACGTGTAAGTAAAATTGATTAAAATATCCTATATTATCCATTCTATACTTTCTTTCCTTTATTCATTTTTTCAACATATATATATATATATATATATATATATATATATACACACACACACACAAAATTTAGATACTTCAACTAGTACCAAATAATTAGCTTTCATCTTGATTAAATGCAGAAGATCTTAAAAGTTTTTCACCTGATATTTCTGTTTAAGAACATGATGGTTCAATGGTATGAAATAACGGCTAACCACTCAACCAGGGTCAACAAGTGCACTTTGCAACCTCCAACTTACATTTTCCCCCATTATTGATCACAGAGTTGATGCATCAATAAAAAGAGAAAAATAATAATAATCATAATAATAATGATAAAAGAATACAACGAAGATATGCCGAACATCTAAAACCACTTAATTGAACGCAGAGAAACAAAGAGATCAGGATAAAAGATTTCACTTCACTTGGCTAATACTGGTACCCCCCCCCACTCCACCTGATTTACAATACATAGTGCCTGTTGGTTGGTTGGTTGGTTGGTATTTACAGCATGTCAACCCTTGTTGGGTTATTTTATGCTGAAAATATTTTGTTTTATTTCTCTGAATTTTTGAGATGAGGCTTGATAATTAGTTGTTTTTTATTTTAATTTTCGTCATACACCATGTGATAGCACGTGCAATACCCTGCCCTCATCAGCTGCCATCTAGGAGTGATAACACAGTTTCGGTAGCTAAGGCAGCACTGCCACTTCCTAGCGCTATCAAGCAGCTTTCGCCACCGGACAGGGTATTAAAAAAAATAAGATGAAATAATTCAGAGAAGAACTTATAAGATCCGTTCATCTAAGAAGTTTTGTTATCAGTGCAGTTTGTTATTTAAAAACGCGTTTGTTTTCGGCCATTGACTTGATTACGCGATTGCAGATATTACGTAACAACACGGGAATGATGATTCCGCGCACGTACCATTTGTGCTGAAGACTTTTAAACCTGTTAAACTCCTCTTAATTGACCATGTGTGTTAGAATCCTTGTTGCCATTGTAGAGGTTCAGTTTTTCTGTTGTTCACTGAATCCAGTTGGTTTGTTTTATTTTACGGCATATCAACCTCAGTGGGTCATTTAATCCCGACAAAGTTGTGAAATAAATTCATTCTTAATGCATAATACAATTTTGTTTACCAACTCATGTTTTTCTATTTAACCCATAGATGGGACCCTAACAGTTACTACCACTCCAGGTCAGAGTGGACCAGGGAGCAATGGTGATGAAGGGGTGCTCCACATTCCCCAAACCTACAAAACTGGAACCTCACCATCAGATAGAGTTTAACGTCATTCCCAGGAAATGTAGACCCTCAGTCACCGCCTTCTAGCACCCATATGATAAAAAGAGGTTGGGGCTTGCCATAAGGGCAATAGGGTTGGGAAAAATCATATAGATGCTAGGGCTTGACGTAACCAGCCGATTGATTGGAGGGAGCCTCTCCGACCGCCCGTCTAGCCCAAGATAGGGCCAAAGTGGAGTATTGCAAGTCATTGACTGCTCATCCACCTGGGTTCTATCCTTAAACAGGTCGCCACCCATGACCAACAAGTGGCTCCATTTGGGGGAGTCTTACCCTCTGCAGAGGTGCTGTTGGTGCATTCTAACGCCCCAGACGACAGGGCGGCATTATTTATTTATTTATTTCATTTATTTACATTTCTGTCTAACATTGTCTCGTTAAGAAAGGTTTAAAAAAATAGAGTGCAAAACTCACCATGTTTTCTGGCAACGGGTAAACCAATGCTGAGAATGTTCAGAAGAGCATTGATGCTGAGCATCCAAGTCGTTGGGGAAGGGCACCCGTATTTGAGTCCCAGGGGTAGTCGGAAAGTCTACAACAAAAAGGAAAAGAAACAAAATTATATTCAGATTAAAATTTTGGTACATGAAAAATGTGAAGAGTGATTCAAAAAAAAAAAATACAAAAAAAAAACGAAATAAAAATAACAAGGAACATTGTTGTGGAGTAGATAGACCACCCCCACAAGATGGACTAGTCTGAGGACTTAATATTACCCATGAATTCAAGCGTAGTTTTGGAGATTCATCGTTACTGCTCACTTACTTTTTGTCAATAAGTCTGGTGGTATTTATGCTGCTTGGAGCGCCTTTGAGTCAGCAGTAATGATTAAGCTCCGAAACTACATTTGAACACATGGGAAATCGTCTGAAGATGACTTATTTTAAGGTAATTAAAATAATAAATTTAAAAAAAAAAACCCAAAAATACTTAAAATAGAGCCTGGGGTTACAGTGGCCTGAACATTGTGTTTATACACAATAGTCTGTTTTGTTTTGTTTTATGGCATATCAAACACAGTGGGTCATTTAATGCTGGCAACATTTTGAAAGACTTATAGCGATAGTTTGAATGAAAACTTTTTAAACTCAATTTTTTTGTAAACAAATTTTCTATTTAACCCATACATGTGACCCTAACAGGTACTACCATTCCAAATCAGAGTGGACCTTGGAACAATGGTGATGAAGGGGTGCTCCAAATTCCCAGACCTTTAGAGCTGGAACCTCACCATCAGATAGAATTTAATGTCATTTCCAGGACATGAAGACCCTCAGCCACCACCTTCTAGTACATATATAATAAAAATGGGTTGGAGCTTGCCATAAGGACAATAGGTTTGGGGCAATCATATAGGTGCTAGGGCTTGATGTGACCAGCTGATTGATCAAAGGGGGTCTCTCTGACTGCTCGTCTAGCCTAAGTAAGGGCCACAGTGGAGTGTTGCATGTCATGGACTGGTCATCCACCAGAATTATGTCCTTAAGCATCACAGGTCTCCATCCACAACCAACAGGTGGCCTCATTTAGGGATGGGTGTTACCCCCTCTACAGAGATGCAGTCAGTATATTCTAAAGCCCCACTCCACAGGGCTATATACAAAATAGAAATGAGGACAATAGTCTGAAATATCATAAATATTCAAGGGTTGACATTTCATAAAATCCAACCAACCATTTCACAAAAAGTGATATTGGCGATTTTGGCCCCTGGTGATAATTCCTAATTTGATTTGGCCCCTGCATATAATTAATCCCTAATCTTTCCAATATGGCTTGAAGATTGTATTTATACACAATAAAGACGAGGACAACAGTCTGAAATATCAAGGGTTGATATGTCATAAAATCCAACCAGCCAACAGATTCTCAAAGAGCGGTACCTAAAAAATCAGAAAGAATTTTACCATCTTGGCAGTTGGAAGAATGATGTAGACTGGAATTACATGCACCAAAAACCTTTGGCACCGAGTAAATTAAACTAGTAAATCTTTTTACTGGATTCACCTTGATGTCTATCATCATATTGTTTAGAGGAGGGGGGTGTTCTTTTTTTTGTTCTTTTTTTTTTTTTGTTTCCAAAGATCATGTATCAGCAATAACCAATTTTCTATTTCCAACAACCACATTTTAAATGTGTCCGTTAATTCAGAAACAAGCAGTTAATATTTCAGAGTAAATCACGACTCATCACTCAATGCCAACACCGACTAATATAAAAAGATTATCTTAATAAACAGTACTGGACGCCATTGCTCTAACGACTCGTACCGAGCGGTAATTTGAAGTTAGTTTTTTTTTTCCTCCTATCCATCAAATCTTTTCAGACTTTGGCTCAACACCCACTAGCATCTCAACATAGGCCTGAGCAAAGTTGTATAGATCAACAGCAGTTGCCCATGCAGCAGGTATCCCTTCTTCCTAACATTAATATAAAAAGATTATCTTAATAAACACCACTGGACGCCATTGCTCTAACGACTCGTACCGAGCGGTAATTTGAAGTTCGTTTTTTTTTCCTCCTATCCATCAAATCTTTTCAGACTTTGGCTCAACACCCACTAGCATCTCAACATAAGCCTGAGCAAAGTTGTATAGATCAACAGCAGTTGCCCATGCGGCAGGTATCCCTTCTTCCTGACATTAATATTGTTGGAAGGTGTGACAATTTAAACTGTAATACAGAGAATAAACCTTTTTTTCCCCCTCTTATCTATCAATCCTGTGAGACTATGGCTTTACACCAACATGCATTCCAAAAGAGGCCTGGGCAAAGTTGTATAGATCACCAACAGTTGCCCATGCGGCAGGTCTTTTTCGTAACATTGACATTGTTGAAAGGTGTGACTTATTAAATGGTAAGGAAAACTCTGAATTCAAACCTGTTAGACTCTACTTAAGAAATTGACTATGTGTCACATCCTGAGGAGGTTGGTAAATATATATTGGTTTGGCGGTTGGTTTTGAAGTCTATCACAATATTTTAACGGATATCTTTCTTTCCCGTCTATGTTGCTCGTGATGAAGACCAATTTATCAATTTGGTCGAAACAGATTCTGTCAGCAATTACATAACAAACATCATTTGTTTTTTCAAAATGTTAAATTTCATACTGTCGGATTAACTTCCATCTATTTTTCATATATATATATATATACATTAACATTGAATAGGTCAACAAAAATGTTGCCCTGCCTGTGTACTTTGGTAATAATAATATTGCTCTACTAGCAAAAGGGTTAATAAACAATCTTTACTCAATCCTACACGGCATTAACATCAAATTGGTTAACAAGCAGCCAATAGGAAAATGCCTTACATTGAGCTACTCCTCTGCCTGTAAACCACTGGTGAAAAAAGGCTTAATACTAATCTAACAGAAAATGTAAAAAGTTGATGTGCAGAAGTTGAATTTGAAAAAAAAAAAATTCACTTACCTTGATGATGTGCTGTAACACGTGGGCTTGTACGACAGCGGTATGCTTTGCTGTGGTACTATATAGCTCAACAACCATCTCAATGGTTTTCTCCGCAAATGGAACAAAATTCATTGTTACCCAATCAACCTGTAACAAATCAGAAAAAAAGATGTTTAAAATCAGGATATATCATGTTTGTTTTATTTGTGACTAGAAACGGCTACCTGGCATTGCCTGGGTAGAAGGTTTGTTTTGTTTAGTTTTATGGCCGACAAAGTTGTGAAATAAATTCATTCTTAATGCATAATACAATTTTGTTTATAAACTTATGTTTTTCTATTCAACCCATAGATGGGACCTTAACAGGTACTACCACTCTGGGTCAGAGTGGACCAGGGAGCAATAGTGATGAAGGGGTGCTCCACATTCCCCAAACCTCCAAAACTGGAACCTCACCATCAGATAGAGTTTAACATCATTCCCAGGACATGTAGACTCTCAGCCACCGCCTTCTAGCACCCATATGATACAAAGGGGTTGGGGTTTGTCATAAAGGCAATAGGGTAGGGAAATCATATAGGTGCTAGAGTTTGATGTGACCAGCTGATTGATTGGAGGGGTCCTCTCCGACCGCCCGTCTAGCCCAAGATAGGGCTAAAGTGGAGTATTGCAAGTCATGAACTGCTCATTCACCTGGGTTCTATCCTTAAGCATCACGGGTCACCACCCACGGCCAATAGGTGGCCCCATTTGAGGAGTCGTACCCCTCTGCAGAGGTGCAGTCGGTGCATTCTAACGCCCCAGCCGACAGGGCGACAGACTTGGATAGATAGAGAGATAGATAGATACAGACTGGGCTCTATCCTTAAGCATCACGGGTCGCCACCCACGGCCAACAGGTGGCCCCATTGGAGGAGTCATACCCCCCTCGCAGAGGTGCAGTCAGTGCATTCTAATGCCCCAACCGACAGGGCGGTGTTGCATTTTAGTTTAAACAACCATTTATTCAATTGACTCTAACGTTGAGTAAGATGAAACTCTGTGTTTTCTGGTCTGATTATCAACATTCCTGTTGCCCAAAACACTTCTCTCTCAATTTCACACTTTTTAGCTTTATCTTATGATGAGTCAGTCGAGAGATCTTTGTGCAGTTTTTATTGGGGGTTACTTTTTTGGTTTCTTTCTCGTTTTTTTTTGTTGAAATGTCATAATAAATAATGTCGCCTTTCTGTCTGAACTAGTAAGCTGCTTTTTCCACTCGTTCAACCTTTTTTTTTTTCTTTTCTTTACTAGCTATCAAAAATATCAAATATCCTTCTCAACTAACAGCATTTAAATAATAATCAATAATGGGGAAGTGGTTCCCCCGCAAAACCTTGGAAGTACAAAAATACAACATAAATTTTAAAAAGCATCTAACTTTTTGGATAATTAAAGGTAAATGGAGAGGTAATACACTTTCAAAGATAATCAACCATGGGGAAGTGGTTTCCCCACAAACCTTGGAAGTACAAAAATACAACATAAATAAAAAAAACATCTAAATTTTTGGATAATTAAAGGTAAATGGAGAAGTATTATACTTTGCAAAGATAATTAATAATGGGAAGTGGTTTCATCAAAAATTTTGAAAATACAAAAAAATAACATATACACCCCCCCCCCATCTAACTTTTTTGATAAGACATATTTCACTTTGCACTGATAATTAATAATGAGGAAGTGGTTCCACCACAAAACCTTGGAAATACAAAAATACAATGCAAATAAAAAATTTTTAAAAATAAATTTTTTTTAAATTTCCCCCCAAAAACAACTTTTTTATTGGCTGATTAGACATAAATGGAAAGATATTAAACTTTGCAAAGATAATCAAAAATGGGGAAGTGGTTCCACCGAAAACTTTGGAAATACAAAATATAACAAAAAATAAATAGAATGAAAAAAAATAATCCTTTTTGTCTAAGTAAAATGTAAATGGAGAGATATTACAATTTGCACTGATAATCAATAATGGGGAAGTGGTTCCACTGAAAATCTTGGAAGCACAAAATATTGATTGATTGATTGATTTTAACGGCATGTCAACTCATCTAGGGTCATTTTATGCCAAGTTGTGAGGGATGGTCAAATTTATTGCTATGTCTTTTTCTCAAGGATTTTTATTGATTTTGACAATAGGTTGTTTGCAGTTGTTTGTTGTTAAGTGGATTGGAATCAGTTTAAGGGATAAGTTTATAGGATAAAGTTAAAGTTTGTCATAAGCGATAGTTTGGTAAAAAAATTTTTTGTTCCTATTTAACCCATAGATGGGACCCTAACAGGTGCTACCACTCCGGATCAGAGTGTACCTGCGAGCAATGGTGATGAAGGGGTGCTCCACATTCCCCAGACCTCCAGATCCGGAACCTCACCATTAGACAGAGTTTAATGTCATTTCCAGGACAGGAAGACCCTCAGCCACCACCTACTCACATATATGCTAGGGATTGAGATGACTAGCCAATTGATTGGAGGCGGCCTCTCCGACCACCCATCTAGCCTAAGTAAGGTCTAAGTGGAGTGTTGCATGTCATAGATTGCTCATCCACCAGGATTCCATCCTTAAGCATCACGGGTCACCACCCAAGGCCAACAGGTAGCCCCATTGGGGAAGGGGAGGTTTTACCCCTCTGCAGAGGTGCAGTGTGTGTATTCTAAATCCCCAGCCGACAGGGCAGAGCAACCCAAATAAGTTCACACTACAGCCAAGTATGGCACAAGGTTAGCCAAAACCTTGGAAATACTGTAATAGTCGTCGTCATCGGGGCGGGCTAATGTTGGTATCAGTCAATCAGCGATGGAGTCTATCCCCTTTTCACTAGCGCTAGACCAAGGAGATTGTTTTTGCGTCTGAGGTGGAGCGCCATCAGCTCCTTACTTTACCGCACAGATCCCTGTGCTACTCATACGCTGAGTTAGCAAGAGCCGGTATCAAACCAAGAACCTTATGATTCCTAGCCGAACACTAAACCAGCCCTGTAATAGTAATTTGATAAATATCTAAAATTCCAAATTTTTAGCACAAAAAAAAAACAAACAAAGAAAAACAACAACACAAACTTTTTGGTTAATTAAAGATAAGTGGAAATAGATTAGACTTTGTCCAGAGTTACCTTCAAGGTAGATAATAATTAAGCTTAGTCTAGGGTGGTAAAAGGCCATGATAGTGAGGGTACTAAATTAAATATCAAGTACCCCCCCCAACACGTAAGATAAACTTAAGAATTATACCATTGGCCCAAACAGGTTTATTCTAATTACAACCAAGTCTGGCACAAGATTATAAAAACAGAGCTTAACAAAAAACCTATAAAGGAAAGACACTTCTAAAATAAAAATAAATTTTTAAAAATATGAAAATGAAAATACATAAAATAAATATAGCAATAAAAATGAAATATCAATATAATAAAATATAAAGATAAATAAAAATAAAATAAAAATACAATATATATTTACCAACCCCTCCGCACGAGCAGGATGCGACACAAGGTCAATTTCTTAAGCAGAGTTCATCAGGTTTGAATTCAGAGTTTTCCTTCTCCTAGACCGGTTGCCTAATCATGGTTAAAAAGAGCCCAGTCTGGCCTACTATTTACCCATAGCTGAAGAGAGAGTAGGATTCATACCTTTCCCAAGGGTATTAGCGCTAAGTGAAATGCAATTACCACGTCCAGGATTTGAACTCGGGGCGACGAGTCCATTTCCCAAGACTTTAACCATTACGCCACGTACTTCCTTGTAAAAATACAATATAAATAACAAAGAAAAACTTACTTCTTGCCTAATTAAAGGTAAATGGAGAGATCTTCCACATTGCCCAGATATAGCTTGAAGATAGATAATTACTTACTTTTGGGTGATACAAGGTCACGACAGTGGAATACTAAATTAATATCAAGCCTACCAAACTCCTAAGATAAATTTGCTAAATATTACTTGATGCTAGTAACCCAAATAGGTTGCCACAAATTACAATTAGTCTGGCACAAGATCATAACAAATGAGCTTAGCACAAATCTTGGAAGTACTAAGTATATCAACTTTTAAAATACAACATAAAAAAAACAACCCAAACATTTTGGCTAATTAAAGGTAAGTGGAAAGATATTACATTTTGCCCAGAGGTACCTGATGGTAGATAATAATTAAGATTTGTTTAGACTGGTACATGGCAAGGATACCAGGGTACTAAGTAAATGTTAAACCCACTCAACTCAGTAGATAAACTTTTTAAATGATTGTGAAATTTTAAAACATTGATATTGAAACGAAGTATGAAGTATTTAAAATAATTGTGAACTTTATTAATACATAGTCTCTTAAAACATTGATATTAAAACTAAGTATTAAGTGTTTACCTGTTTAAAATGATCATGGAATTTTTTGATACATTGGCTCTTACAACACTGGTTTGGTTGGTTGGGTTTTACGGCATGTCAACCCCTTGGGTTATTTTATGCCGAATACTTCTATTGGTAATTTGGTATTCAAAAATGTTTAATGCCGACAAAGTTTTGAAGTAATTTCATTTTTAATGGATAATACAATTTTGTTTATAAACTTGTTTTCTATTTAACCCATAGATGGGACCCTAACAAGTACTACCACTCCGGGTCAGAGAGCACCAGGGAGCAATGGTGATGAAGGGGTGCTCCACATTCCCCAAACATCCAAAACTTGAACCTCACCATCAGATGGAGTTTAACGTCATTCCCAGGACATGTAGACCCGCAGCCACTGCCTTCTAGCACCCATATGATAAAAAGGGTTGGGGCTTGCTATAAGAGCAATAGGGTTGGGGCAATCATATAGGTGCTTGATGTGATTGATTAGAGGGGGCCTCTCCGACTGACCGTCTAGCCCAAGATAGGGCCAACACTGATATTGCAACTAAGTACATATACATTGGTAGTAATATCTCATCTACTGAAAGCAATGTCAACATATGCATAGGTTTATGCAATAGAGTTGGGTGCAGTAAAGTCAGGTCTGAATGGTTGCCAATTGCATCAAGGCTACACAACCAGTACATATACCTTGGTAGCAACATCTTATCTACTGAAATTAATGTCAACATACTCATAGGTTTGTGTAATACAAGAGAGTTGGATGCAGTAAAGTCTGAAGAGTTTCCCAATGCATCTAAGATGCACAACCAGTACATATACCTTGGTAGCAATATCTCATCTACTGAAAGCTATGTAGACATAAGCATAAGGTTGTATAATACAAGAGAGTTCAGTGCAGTAAAATCGAGTCTGAATGGGATGCACAACCAATACATATACTTTGGCAGACATATCTCCTCTACTGAAAGTAATGTCAACATATGCAGAGGTTTGTGCAATACAATAGAGTTAGGTGCAGTAAAGTCAGGTCTGAATGGTTGTCAAATTGTTGAGATACTGTGGTGTTTTAGACCATGAGCGGTGACAGACAAGTCAGAGTTAAAGAATAAAACGAACTCAAACTTAGAATTGGAATAGACATGTATTACTGACATACATAACAAATTGTTGCAAACTTAGTTTGTCTGCGGAATGTTATACATAGAATAATAAACCACTTAACTGAAATCCGTAGGTAGGGGAATTATCGAAGTCTTGCTAAGCTACTCTGGTCGTACCGCTGAATATAAGAGACATCCTTTTTTGTGGTCTGTCCCCGGTGCTGGTCGATCAGAAATAGGAAGAATTTGCCTCTTTGGCTTTACTGCCAAAGTATGCTGGCCCATGATTGGTTGGTTTGATAGAGAGGCTCGTAGACGAGGACGATAACCCCCACCTCAGATTTCTTACCATACCTAACCTGTCTAAATACTTTCTAGACAGACCTTGTATACTAGAAATGTTGTGACAAAATCCGCAAGTATTTTACACAAAACTATCACAAAAAGAAGAAAACGAAAATGGATGTGGTCCAAACACAAGGTAAATTTTATTCTTGTTGATTTGTGAATATTTCCAACAACCTCGGTAGCAATATCTCATCTACTGAAAGCAATGTCAACATAAGCATAGGTTTATGTAATACAAGAGAGCTAAGTGCACTCAGGTTGGGTCTGAATGGTTGCCAAATTGAATCAAGGCTGCACAACCAGTTTACAAGATATCTAATATGTCTAAGTAAATTTCTGAACAGGCCTTGTATACTAGTAGTGGCAAGACAGAAGCTGGAAGTATTTCACGCAAAAGTATTACAAAAAGAAGAAAAAGAAAAATGGCCACGATCCAAACACGAGGCAGATTTAATTCTAGTTGATTTGTGAATATTTCCAACCACCAATACTTCTCGGATGACATGGCTCGGATAATGTGTCTTCATTTTGCTTTAATCTCATTATTATCTCATTGGACAGAGGAGCAGCCATGATAACACTATCCTAAGTAGAATAGGGAGGACACCGCATAATGGTGTACCAGTGGAGAAAGGGGGATCATTAATCAACTTAGTGAGTTTAATGCGTATGTGGAAAAAAATTAAAATGGAGAACAGAGGAAACTGGTAATTGAAAAGACATTGGACTGGCATTACTAATGAAAATGTATCTAACAAAGGGTATATATATATATATATATATATACCAATCCTTACTACCTCCCACTACCAATTCCTATGTTACTGCTCATTGTTTAAAAAAAAAAATTAAAATGGAGAACAGAGGAAACTGGTAATTGAAAAAAAAAAAAAAAGAAAGACATTGGACTGGCATTACTAATGAAAATGTATCTAACACAGGGTATGTAATATATATATATATATATATAATATATATATATATATATATCTTATTATAATGGAGATTGTGTGTTTTTTCTATCTGTAACCGAAACTATATTACTATTCAAGTCACAATTCCCTTAGTTATTGACATCACATTCTCAATGATTTTATTTTTATTTTTAAACTCAATTATTAATAAATATAACCTTACCTACATACTAACAACATGTAATATATTTATATATACAAAAAATAGCGCTTTATAATGTGAATGGGAAGGCTAATTTGCATATTGATATTAAAAAATCGAATTTAATAAATATGTGCTTAGTATTATTGATTTCTAATTGTTTGGTTTATTCTAATGAATATAAGAAAAATCTCTTCAATGATCTTAAATGAAATCCATTAACAAGAAAAAAACTGTCATTTTATTCTTTACTTCCTCTTTTAACTAAATATTAAATTAGAAAAAAAACAATGAAAGACGAGAGTGATGGAAGAATAAGTTTCAGTCGTTCTATTTTTCAATTATACTCTCCTCTGTTTTAAATATTTTTATCTGCATTCTTATTTAGTTTCATCTAATTTGATACAATATTTTATACATTAAAAATAAATACTTGCACCCGGAGGGTGCCTATATTTGCTAGTATATATAATAAAAAGATTTTTGAAGGCAATTTACAATGTAATATGTGTTGAAAGTTATATTTATTTAACTTTTATTTTTTTTTAATTCTAAATATTTTCGAAAATAAAATTCCATCCTCAGAGTTATTGAAAGTACTAGGTGTTTTTTTATAGTACTTATCCCACAGCGATATTGTAATCATCTGTTGTTTTAAGAAGTTGAGGAACGCCGTATATTTCAATTTTTTTTTTCTTTTTCAACACATATTGCATTGTAAATTGCCTTCAAAAATCTTTTTATTACACATACGCACAATGCTTCAAAGATAGTATAAAAAAAACAACCTTATATTCACTATGCCTGAGTGAGGCTAAATTTATAGTAAAAAAATTAAAATAATTTCGAACAATTTCCACGAGCGCAGGAGCAGCCAAACCGAATTAACATCACGGAAATGAGTCTAGTCTCTTTAGATAAATTTTACAAATTTGTAAAATCTATCTGATGAGACTAGATTTATTTTGAGTCTCTGGTCGAAATAAATTTATCATAGTCAAATGACGGTTTGTTAAGTTTTTCTCTCTTTGTAAGTTATATATTACCCTGTATATAATTAATTCATTAGTTATTATACATTGAGCTCTATTAGAGTTTTATAGAAATACCTTGTATGAGTCTCTAAGTTTGCACCTAAAAGAGCATACAGTATGGATGTACAGTGAGATTTCGATGATCCCAAATAGAATCCTCCCTTACTAGTCAATTGAATATATATATATATATATATATATATATATAAAACTAGTAAAAAATACCCAAATTATCAAGCTGAATATCAAAAATTCACACAAGAAACACCTAAAGAAAGCTGAAGGACACATTGGCCAAAACATATTGTAGATAATAAAGTTGGTTGGTTGGGTTTTACGGCATGGCAACCCCTTGGGTTATTTTATGTCGAATACTTCTATTGGTAATTTGGTATTCAAACATGTTTAATGCTGACAAAGTTTTGAAATAATTCCATTTTTAATGGATAATACAATTTTGTTTATAAACTCATGTTTTCTATTTAACCCATAGATGGGACCCTAATAGGTACTACCACTCCGGGTCAGAGTGGACCAGGGAGCAATGGTGATGAAGGGGTGCTCCAAATTCCCCAAACCTCCAGAACTGGAACCTCACCATCAGATAGAGTTTAACGTAATTCCCAGGACATGTAGACCTTCAGCCACCACCTTCTAGCACCCATATGATAAAAGGGTTGGGGATTGCCAAAAGAGCAGTAGGGTTGGGACAATCATATAGATGCTAGGGCTTGACATGACCAGCCGATTGATCGGAGGGGGCCTCTCCAACCGCCTGTCTAGCCCAAGATAGGGCCAAAGTGGAGTATTGCAAGTCATAAACTGCTCATCCACCTGAGTTCTATCCTTAAGCATCACGAGTCACCACCCATGGCCAACAGGTGGCCCCATTGGGGGAGTCTTACCCCTCTGCAGAGGTGCAGTCGGTGCATTCTAACACCCCAGCCGACAGGGCGGTGTAGATAATAAAGATGAGGACAATAGTCCCAATAATATAAATTATCAAGCCTCATCTCAAAAATTCAGAGAAAAAGAAGGAAAAAATTAGATTTGAAAAAAGAAAGTTGAATGAAAAAAATTAAATATTTTATTAAGTGCAGGTAAAGCTGTATTTTTATTCAACTTTTATTTGAGGATTTCTAATAAAACTAAATCAAAAACGAAAAAAAAAAGTTTTGATGTAATTAACTTTGTTTGTCCAATTTAAAAATAAAATTGATTCCGTTTTCCTTACATTTCACTTTTCCTTTGTTTTATTTTTTGATTTTTGTTTGTTTCTCTTTTCTTCTTCAAAAAGGTTTTTTTTCTTTGGTAGATTTTGACATGCGAGAGATGAAGGTAATTTTATTGAAACAAAATTTCACTTTGAATTTACAAATGAAACCGTCTAAGAATTTCAGCGTAGAAGGAATTTCACAAATATTTACTCATGTTCCAAATTAAGGTAAAGACAAAAAAGAAAAACAATATACATCTATCTATCCATCCATCCATCTATATATCTATATCTATATCTATTTCTTTTTCAATCAAAGAAAATTTTCCTTTCAAACGTGATAGCTAGTCTCATGATGCGGTAGTTACTCATGATAAATTCTTATTTGTGAAATATCTTTAAAAAAATAATCTAAGAAAAGGGTTTTCATGTATATATCATCATAATCATCATCCACATCACATCAAGATGTACCGACAGTATGAATTCCCTCAAAGAGTGGTTGAGCAGTCCATGACATGCAACACTCCACTTTAGTTCTTTGAACATCCTTACATTTTCATTATCTACCAGCAAGATGTCAAGGACTCAATAATTCATTTACTACATACACCTTTCATATTAGGACATTTCACTCATACAACTCTGTATAAGCTCTTCTTTCTATTTTATGACATATTTGTATTCTATTCAGAGAAGTTTACTCAGGTAATAATCCTTTTCTATCAGCTATATATATCAATGACTCAAGACTTTCTCTACAAAAAGACTATTTTCATATTAGGACATTTCGCTCATACAACTTTATATAAACTCTTTTTCTTTTATTTCATGTCACATTTGTATTCTATTAAGTTTGCTCAAGCAATAAAATATTCTTGTTATTACTTTGTTGTGAATTGTTCTCATATTTATTATCGAGTTTGATTCTCACTGGATTCCCCATACTTGTGACCTTGTGTCAAATCCTACATGAAGGTCATGTGATTTTTAAAAATTCTGTCCGAGGAAATTATATTCAACCAATATTTAACAGGCTTATCCTTTTCTACCAACTATATATCAAGGACTCAAGATTTTCTCTACTTTACATATTAGGACATTTTGCTCATAGAACTCTATATAAACACTTCATTGTATTTACTGTCATGTTTGTAATCTCTTCTGTTAAGTTTGTTCAGGCAATAAAATATTTTTGTTATTACTTTTAAGTTGCTCTTACATCTATTCTCGATACTCACTGGGTCCCTATGTTTGTGACCTTGTGTCAAATCCTACATGAAGGTCATGTGATTTTAAATAGTTCTGTCTGAGGAAATTATATTCACCCAATATTTAACAGGCTTATTCTTTTCTACTAACTATATATCAAGGACTCAAGACTTCCTCTACTTTGCCTTATAAAAAATTTTGCTCATAGAACTCTATATAAACTCTTCATTGTATTTACTGTCATGTTTGTAATCTCTTCTGTTAAGTTTGTTCAGGCAATAAAATATTTTTGTTATTACTTCATCGTCAAGTGTTCTCTCATTTATTCTGTACAAGGATACAATATTCAACTTACTGAGGGTTGTTTATATTGTATTCAGTTATCTCCCCAGATCCTCCACTCGCTAGAAAAGGAGAGAGACAGGGAGGGAGCGTTCTCCTTCTTCATGGCTTTGCCTGAATAAAACACGTATGCAACAAGCTCTTCATTATCAAATCCTTCCAGGGCCTATCATACCCCTTGAAACCATTCATAACCATGACATGGTGTCAGAAGTGACCTCATCACAAGAAGTTTAAAAGAAAACGAATAGGAAAAGAAAAGGAAACCTGAATGCAAAGCCATGAAGGAGAATGCCCCCTCCCTGTCTCTCTCCTTCTCTAGTGAGTGGAGGATCTGGGGAGATAACTCAATACAATATAAACACGGAAAAGAACCAGATTGTTTGTAGTTCAGCAGGATATTTGACTTTGCTCAGAAGTTTCTTTGCCTTTGTCAGACGATTTTCATGGGCCTGTGGCGTTATTTTCATATTTGCCTGGAGAGTTGTCTGCCCGTTTAGTCTTGCTGGTTCCCGCTAGGGGCCCCGGGTGTATTTAAGCAGCTGATTTGAACTTCTCATGCTCTTTTCCTGTTGCTTGACCTACGAGACACTATGGGTTAGACTCTGGTCTACCACCCTCTCGTTGGGGCTTTGCCCCCCCCTTACATTGCTGTAAGTGATTCATACAGCATGGACTATTCCTAGTCTCATGTCTGTTGCTTTTATGTTTATCCTTTTACATGTAACTTTATATTACTGATGTATGTATGTTCATGTACACCTCTATGTATTATGTACCCTGTTTATTCTATGCTGTATATAAAATGTTTTGTCTTTTCAATCTTTGTCAGAGTTTTATCTTCAAGTATTATCACTTTGAATCTTACAGGCCTATTCAACTTACCATTATTCTTTTACTCTTCTTTTGCAATGAGAAAAGGTTGAGGGAAATGTCTAAACAAGTAATTAAAAGTCAGCTGAAATTGGAATCTAAAAGTGAACAATTCCAGGTAAAACTTTTTTTTCTTGGCATTTCTTTATAATTGAAGTATATGCCCAGGGTAAGAAAAATAATAATTTCTGCTAACCTTTTGGTGAAAATCAAAAAAACTGTTTCATTAACCAGATTAAAAAATCCTCCACTTGTTAGAAAAAATCAGTTTTGTTAGATAGAAACTTATAGATTAATATTTAAATATTAAACAAACGGCACGTCTCCTGTTTAACAATTTTATTAACAATCTTTTTGAGCTTTCTGGCCAACTTTTTTACATTTGGATGGAATCTGTAGATTAGTCCACCAAAGTTTTTATACCAAGTACTTTCAGCAAGTACTTTGAAGTGCCATCATCAGAGATGATGCATTTGTGTTCCAGTTTTTTTCAAGACTAATCTACGGATTCCATCCAAATGTAAAAAAGTTGGCCAGAAAGCTCAAAAAGATTGTTAATAAAATTGTTAAACAGGAGATGTGCCTTTTGTTTAATTCTACATGTATAAATGAAACAATGCTGCTCAAATACACATATGTCAAAATATATATGTATATATATACAACAGAAGAATTAACTCAAAAACTAAATTCAAACCGTATCATGTGGAAACGATATTCAACCAAGCATCGTCCTTCTACAAGGGGCATTGTAATGTTGATATAGTTTTGAAAAAATATCTACTTAGATTCGATGGGTTTATTAAAATACACAAATACTTCAGTTGCGTTTCCTGTCGACACACAAGGGGGCTGTGTGCACCAGCAACCTCACGTCACATGGTACACTTTAATTTACTTAACATGTATGTCTTTACACATTTATTTTCTACTAACTATATATCAAGGACTCAAGACTTTCTCTACTTTGCCTAATAGGAAATTATGCTTATGAAACTCTATATAAACTCTTTATTGTATTTACTATCATGTTTGTAATCTCTTCTGTTAAGTTTGTTCAGGCAATAAAATATTCTTGTTATTACTTCATCATTAATTGTTTTCACATTTATTCCATATGAGGATGCAATATTCAACTTACCATTATTCTTTTACTCTTCTTTTGCAACAGAAGAATTAACTCAAAAACTAAATTCAAACCTTATCGTTGTTCACCATTATCTGCAACATCTTTGCTACCCATGGATTTCCCATTATTTGAATCAATAATCAAGAAAGTGTGCATATGTGAATTTGTCGGTGAATACAACGTTCCATTTTTAGATAAATGGATATTTTACAAAAATATAAAGTGATATAACCCAAAGTACACCAACACCACCACCCGAGGAAAGTGTAGGTAATTGTTTGGTGGGACTGAATCGGTGTCGTCGACTTTCGGTTGCTATCAGTCAATGTTACTATTAGAGCAGACATCTATTTTAAGAAGTTAGAGAATTTAAAGACGGCTTGGATAGAGAAGAAAAAGAACAGTTTGATCAATCGCAGACATGAGGTGTTCCATCAGGATAATGTACGCCTCTCGATACTAAAGGTCACATCAAAAAAGTTTGAAGATTTTGGCAAAATTCCAGGAATTCCTTAGAGCTCAGTTATTTCTAGTAGCAAATATATGCACCCTCTGGTTGCACGTATTTAAGTTTTAATGGAATAAAATATTATATTAAATGAGAAAGGCTAAGGAAACTAAATAAGAATGCAGATAAAAAGATTTGAAACAGAGGGGGGTATAATCAAAAGTGCAAGTATTTAAGTTTTAATGTAATAAAATACTATATTAAATGAGAAAGGCTAATGAAACTAAATAAGAATGCAGATAAAAAGATTTGAAACACTGGTGAGTATAATCAAAAAATAAAACTGAAACTTACTCTTCCATCACTCCCGTCTTCATTTCAGTATTTATCATATTTAAAATTAATAACTATTTAAAAAAAATTTTTTCAAATAAATATATATACATATACATATATATATATATATATGGCCATTACAATTGAAATAATATAAATCTATTCCATCTCACGTATGTCTATTTGGATATGTTGTTCTTGATATATTGGTACGTGTGTGTGTATGTGTGTGTGGATACATGTGTGTGTATGGATGTATAGGTATATATATATATATATATATATATTTGTTTTTGATTTAGTTAAATTACTAAGTAGATATAATTGTTTTTCTTGGATCTTCATATATGTTTGTATGTATATGTATGTATTTGTATATGTTTATGTAAGTTTGTGTGTATATATATGTATGTATATATATATATATGTATATGTCACTTAGAAATTGAAAATATAATAAAATAGATTAATTTATATTTCACTTTAAATTTAAATTTAAATTTATCCTAAAAATGTAAAAACTTTACATTCTTTCTTAACTATCTTACTTTATATATAAAAAAATATATATAGAGATTTTAAATAATTTTATTACAAAATTAAAAAATCCTTCCTAATTTCTGTTGCTGTTTATTTTCATATTGGTTGAATAGGTGAATTCGTCTGGTGACGAATTTTGAATATGTCTTTCTTTTTCCTAATCTGTCAAAATAATGGATACATTTAAGAGATACATTATTTGCTGACCGAGTTTTTTTGTGTCGTAAGTGAAACTACAAACATAAATTCTTTTTTTTTTTTTTTTTTTGCAACGTCAAGGATTTCATTTTGAATTCATATCACAGGACTATAAAATTTTAAAAAATAAAAAAATAAAAAATAAAAATCTGTTTTCAAATGTCTTTAAAGTAATAAAGAATTCATCATTCGCATCTGATGAGTCGGGAGAGTTAGACACTTGGTCTAAGCTCCCTTAAATAGACTATAATGCTAAATCTCTAAGTCTTTTGTTATTTCTTTACTTATATATTTGCTCTGTGACTCTAACATTAAGAGCACACATTGAGCTCTCAAACTGCGACAGGTTTTTTTAAATAAAACTCTTGTGTTGTAAGGAAGATTTCTTCTCTGGACTTTTGGAGTATATATTTTACCAACCCCTCCGCATGAATAGGATGCGATATAAGGTCAATTTCTTAAGCAGAGTTTAACAGGTTTGAATTCAGAGTTTTCCTTCTCCTAGACTGGTAAAAGAGCCCAGTCTGTCCTGCTATTTAGCTGGAGGGAGAATTGAATTCATACCTTTCCCAAGGGTATTAGTGCTATGTGGAATGCAAACAGTTTCATCGAGGAATTGAACTTGGGTTGATGAGTCTTTTTCCTACAACTCTAACCATTAAACCATGCACCTCCCCCCCCCCAAAAAAAAATATATATATATATATATTTATATGTCTGTGTAATATTGCTCTGTCTGTCCACTTATTGGCACTAGGCACATAGAGCTATCACTATGATCCCCATTGCAAAGTATATTATATATATATATATATATAAAGGGCAGTTGTGTGAATCTGTATGTTCAGAGGAAACTTCAAAAATAAAACAATTAACGACAAAGTAAATATATATACACATTAAATATCCCCAGTATTTGGTTTTTGAGCAAAAATAATAGAGATTTGATTTATATTTGTGAAGTTAATTAAAAAATAAAATCTAAATGATAACAGCATGGATTTTTTTTTCATTTAATATTTTAGATAGTAGACATTAACATTTCTTTTCAGAGTAGCTGGATCAATGAAAAGTATATTTTTTTTTTTTTTTTTTTTTTTTTTTACATAGGGATTTAAATAGGGCATTCCATGAGGATTCAACTCACGATTTAGTAATAATGGATCTACAGGACTATCTTTGAAAAATATTCCCCTACCCAGGCGATGCTGGGTAGCCGCTGCTAGTATGTGTGTATGTGTGTGTATTAAACATGAGTAGAAGGAAAACTTTGTGAGTTTATATATTCAATACATATGGCATATTTTTACCTGTCATTCTTTTATTATTTACTCCTTTTGAGTTTTCACATCAGCATTAGCTGATGGTCTTTCACTGGAGTCTGAGTGACAGCAAGTCTCCTCAGGTCTCCAGGACTCTTCTGAGTATTCTGGCAGATTGCAGCAGTGCAGTGTTCTGAATGGTTTCAATTCTTCCTCTGATTTCCAAACTTTCCAAACCCTTTTCTAATCCTTTTGGGACTGTTCCAAGTGCACCAACCACAATTGGTATCACTTTCACTTTCATATTCCATAACTTTTTTCAGTTCTCTGGCAAGGTCCAGATATTTTTCCATTTTTTCATTTTCCTTTAGCTTCACCTTGTGATCTGCTGGCACTGCAAAATCCACCAGTTGACAAGTTCTTTCTTTTTTGTTTATCAACACTAGATCTGGTCTTCTTGCTGGGATAAGGTGATCCGTTTTTATTTCAAAGTCCCAGAGAATTTTATGCGTTTCGTTCTCAAGAACAGATTCTGGTTTATGCATATACCATTTTGTTGTGTGGTCAAAATTTAATTTTTTGCATAATTCCCAGTGGATCACCTTCCCAACCCAGCCGTGTCTAGTTTTGTATTCTCATTGTGCTAGTTTGCTACATTCGCAGAGTATATGGTTTACAGTCTCATCTCTATTACCACAAAGTCTACATTTATTATTATTATTATTAATATTACTAGCAAATATATGCACCCTCCGGGTGCAAGTATTTAAGTTTTAATGTAATAAAATATTGTATTAAATTAGAAAGGCTAATGAAACTAAATAAGAATACAGATAAAAAGATTTGAAACAGAGGGAGTATAATAAAAGATTTGAAACAGAGGGAGCATAATAAAAAATGGAACAACTGAAACTTACTCTTCCATCACTCTCGTCTTTCATTGTTATTTTTTCTAATTTAAGTATTTAGTTATAAGAGGAAGTAAAGAATAAAATAACAGTTATTTTATCTTGTTAATGGATTTCATTTAAGATTCATTGAAGAGATTTTTGCTTATATTCATTAAAATAAAACCAAACAATTAGAAATCAATAATACTAAGCACATATTTATTAAATTCGATTTTTTAATATTAATATGCAAATTAGTCTTCCCATTCACACTGTAAACCGCTATTTTATTGTATATATAAATATAATTGCATGTTGTCAGTATGTAGACATAGTTAACAGTATTAATAATGTAAGACAATTTTATTAATAATTGAGGTTTAGATAAAAATAAAATCATGGAGAATGTGATGTCAATAACTAAGAGAATTGTGACTTGAGTAGTAATATAGTTTCGGTTACAGACAGAAAAACACACAATCTCCATTATAATAAGATTATTATAAAATGTGTGTGCGTGTATATCAACTAACTGTATGGAAAAGGCAGAAAATGAAAAGGCAGGATACTAAAAATAGTTCTGATGGTAGTAGAAAAGCCGGAAGGACCTAAAATGGTGATGTGAAGTGTTCGTGGGAGATCAAAAGGGCATCAAGGGTTTTTTTTATGCAAGAGGAAACATCGGTCCAGAGTGGGGTGGGGTGTGGTGTTTGGGGTGGGGAAGTGATAAGACTGGTTGATGAGCTAAATATTCAAATGGAGAGAGAGAGAGAGAGAGAAGTGGATAAAAAAGAAGAAAAGAAAAATCAAATGTGGAAAGAAAATCAAACCAAAAAGTTTTTAAGAGTTCTTCATTGTTGTGATAAGTCTCGATATTCAAAGGCTCAAGGGAAGAAAATGACAATATCACTTCTGCATGAATATATATATATATATATATATATATATATATATACACAAACATAGATGCATATATATGTGTGTATATGAATAAATAAATATATATATATTATATACACAAACATAGATATGCATATATATATATATATATATATATATGTTATATACACAAACCTACATGCATATATATGTGTGTATATGAATAGATAAATATATATATATTATATGCACAAACATAGATGTGCGTATATATATATGTTATATACACAAACATAGATGCATATATATGTGTGTATATAAACAAATATATATATATATATATATATATATATATATTATATACACAAACATAGATGCGTATATATATATATATTTAATTATGTATATAGTATATGATATGGGTTTGAATAGCATAGAGTCAACAGCACTTGGAACAGCCAGTCACCAAACACCATTGACTATGTGTATATATATATATATATATATATATATATATATTCACACGTACACACATATACAGAGGAATGTGTGTGTGTGTATATATATATATATATATATATATATATAGCATAGACAATGGTACTTGGTGACTGGCTATTCCAAGTGCTGTTGATTCTATGCTATTCAAACTGATATATATGTGTGTGTGTATATATATATATATTACACATAGATAGATACACAGACACACACATATATATATACATGTTATCCATTAAGAATTGATTTATTTCAAAACTTTTACGACATTAAATGACCCACTGAGGTTGATATGCCGTAAAACAAATCCAAACCAAACCAAACCAGGTCAGATGAATATGGAGTCTGATCTATGTGGGGAGCCAAGCAATGTGTAGCATTAGCAAGGTAACTATTTTTGATAAAGATGACAATAGTCATCTCAAAAATTCAGAGAAATAGTGTAGATAACAATAAAGATGAGGACAATAGTCCAAATAATCCAAATTATCAAGCCTCATCTCAAAAATTCAGAGAAATAGTGTAGATAACAATAAAGATGAGGAAAATAATCCAAATAATAAATTATCAAGCCTCATCTCAAAAATTCAGAGAAATAGTGTAGATAAAATAAAGATCAGCAAGAAATATGTGTAGATAACAATAAAGATGAGGAAATAATCCAAATAATAAATTATCAAGCCTCATCTCAAAAATTCAGAGAAATAGTGTAGATAACAATAAAGATGAGACAATAGTCCGAATAATCCAAATAATCCAGCCTCATCTCAAAAATTCAGAGAAATGGTCTAGATAACAATAAAGATGAGGACAATAGTCCAAATAATACTAATTATCAAGCCTCATCTAAAAAGTTTAGAGAAATAGTGTAGATAACAATAAAGATGAGGACAATAATCCAAATAATACTAATTATCAAGCTTCATCTCAAAAATTCAGAGAAATAGTGTAGATAACAATAAAGATGAGGACAATAGTCCGAATAATCCAAATAATCCAAATTATCAAGCCTCATCTCAAAAATTCAGAGAAATAGTGTAGATAACAATAAAGATGAGGACAATAGTCCAAATAATCCAAATAATACTAATTATCAAGCCTCATCTCAAAAATTCAGAGAAATAGTGTAGATAACAATAAAGATGAGGACAATAGTCCAAATAATCCAAATAATACTAATTATCAAGCCTCATCTCAAAAATTCAGAGAAATAGTGTAGATAACAATAAAGATGAGGACAATAGTCCGAATAATCCAAATAATACTAATTATCAAGCTCATCTAAAAAATTCAGAGAAATAGTGTAGATAACAATAAGATGAGGACAATAGTCCGAATAATCCAAATAATACTAATTATCAAGCCTCATCTCAAAAATTCAGAGAAATAGTGTAGATAACAATGAAGATGAGGACAATAGTCAAATAATCCAAATAATACTAATTATCAAGCCTCATCTCAAAAATTCAGAGAAATAGTGTAGATAACAATAAAGATGAGGACAATAGCCCGAATAATCCAAATAATCCAAATTATCAAGCCTCATCTCAAAAATTCAGAGAAATAGTGTAGATAACAATACAGATGTGGACAATAGTCCGAATAATCCAAATAATACTAATTATCAAGCCTCATCTCAAAAATTCAGAGAAATAGTGTAGATAACAATAAAGATGAGGACAATAGTCCAAATAATCCAAATAATACTAATTATCAAGCCTCATCTCAAAAATTCAGAGAAATAGTGTAGATAACAATAAAGATGAGGACAATAGTCCGAATAATCCAAATAATCCAAATTATCAAGCCTCATCTCAAAAATTCAGAGAAATAGTGTAGATAACAATAAAGATGAGGACAATAGCCGAATAATCCAAATAATACTAATTATCAAGCTCATCTCAAAAATTCAGAGAAATAGTGTAGATAACAATAAAGATGAGGACAATAGTCCGAATAATCCAAATAATACTAATTATCAAGCCTCATCTCAAAATTCAGAGAAATAGTGCAGATAACAATAAAGATGAGGACAATAGTCCGAATAATCCAAATAATACTAATTATCAAGCCTCATCTCAAAAATTCAGAGAAATAGTGTAGATAACAATAAGATCAATAGTCCGAATAATCAAATAATAAATTTTCAAGCCTCATCTAAAAATTCAGAGAAATAGTGCAGATAACAATAAAGATGAGGACAATAGTCCAAATAATCCAAATAATACTAATTATCAAGCCTCATCTCAAAAATTCAGAGAAATAGTGTAGATAACAATAAAGATGAGGACAAAGTCCGAAGTCCAAATAATCCAAATAATACTAATTATCAAGCCTCATCTCAAAAATTCAGAAATAGTGTAGATAACAATAAAGATATGTCTAACAATAAAGATGAGGACAATAGTCCGAATAATCCAAATAATCCAAATTTTTAAGCCTCATCTAAAAAATTCAGAGAAATAGTGTAGATAACAATACAGATGAGGACAATAGTCTGAATAGTCAAAATAATCCAAGTAATACTAATTATCAAGTCTCATCTCAAAAATTCAGAGAAATAGTGCAGATAACAATAAAGATGAGGACAATAGTCCAAATAATCCAAATAATACTAATTATCAAGCCTCATCACAAAAATTCAGAGAAATAGTGTAGATAACAATAAAGATGAGGACAATAGTCCAAATAATCCAAATAATCCAAATTTTCAAGTCTCATCTCAAAAATTCAGAGAAATAAAGATGAGTATGCCATGCAACAATTATCTGAACAGTAAGAAAGATCCTATTATGCCATCACTTAAAAGACTCAAAGGAGTACAAGAGTATTAAACTTGGTTTTCTGTACTCCTCTTTTGTGAAGCAACCAGCCAGATTGCTGAAGGTGCCAAACTTGGTAAATTCTATTGGCAGCAAATTCTTCAAATGCTGCCAATGTTTGATGCTGTTGCATTAGCAAACAAGCAGAAAGGCGGTGAGTTTTTGTCTTGGAAACGGTACTGGCTGCTTTTAAAATTCTTACTTTATGAGATGCAGAAAGAAAGCCAAGGAATTTAAGTGCTCGTCATATGTTTGCAAATACATGCTGGTTGGTTGGTTAGATTTTATGGCATGTCAAACCCTTGGGTTATTTTATGCCAAATACACTTTGAGAAAGGTATGCATTCGTCTATTCTCCCTCCAGATATGGGTTAATAGTGGGACTGACTGGGCTCTTTAACACCGGTTAGGCAACCAATCTAGGAGAAGGAAAACTCTGAATTCAAACCTATGAAACTAAAAGAAACTGACCTTGTATTGCATCCTGCTAATCATATGTAAGCAGATATATATTGATCATTTGATTGGATTTCATGGTATGTCAACCCTTGTTGGGATATTTTATGCCAAAGACATTTTGTTTTATTCATTATTGTTGGGTATTAATTTTTTTTTAAATACATTTTTAAAAACTCATTTTTTCTATTTATTCCATAGAGTGGACCCTAACAGGTACTACCCCTCTGGTGATGAAGGAGTACTCCACATTCCCCAGAGCACCAGAACTGGAAGTTTACCACTAGATGCAGTTTAACGTCATACCCAGGACACTTGCATGTCTTGTATAGGTTTGAAAACAGCACATATGATATCATATGAATCTCTGTTATCAGGGATTGGTACTAGACTCCTCCACCCCTTGTAGAAGAACAGTAGTGGTACTAATTAACCCATAGCTGGGGGGATGAGGATATTAATACCTTACCCAAAGATACTCCTCTGAAATTTAACATATTGTTTTGTTTTGTTTTATGGCATATCAACCTCGGTGGGTCATTTAATGCCGACAAAGTTGTGAAATAAATTCATTCTTAATGCATAATACAATTTTGTTTACCAACTCATGTTTTTTTTTATTTAACCCATAGATGGGACCCTAACAGGTACTACCACTCTGGGTCAGAGTGGACCAGGGAGCAATGGTGATGAAGGGGTGCTTCAGATTCCCCAAACCTCCAAAACTGGAACCTCACCATCAGATAGAGTTTAACGTCATTCCCAGGGCATGTAGACCCTCAGCCACCACCTTCTAGCACCCATAAGATAAAAAGGGGTCGGGGCTTGCCATAAGGGCAATAGGGTTGGGAAAATCATATAGGTGCTAGGGCTTGATGTGACCAGCCGATCGATCGAAGGGGGTCTCTCTGACCACCCATCTAGCCCAATATAGGGCCAAAATGGAGTATTGCAAGTCATGAACTGCTCATCCACCTGGGTTCTATCATTAAGAATCACAGGTCACCACCCACGGCCAACAGGTGGCCCCATTGGGGGAGTCTTAACTCTGCAGAGGTGCAGTCGGTGCACTGCACCATTCTAACGGCCCACCGACAGGGTGGGAAATTTAACATAACACAACTGGAGTTCAAACACGTTTACTACAATGTTGCAGTCGAGCACATTAACCACTTCCCTATCAACAATATGAGAAACAATAAACAATTAAAAAAACAAAATTTCTTTCTTTTCTTGGTATAGTTATCATTATCTCGCACAACAGGATGCACTGAATACCTTTCCACAAACATTTTTGTAACCAAAACCTTTCCTTTATTGGAGTGGGTGAAAAGAGGGAGCTCTAAGTACAAGAACTGCTTCTTTTGTTTTATAAACAAAAGCAACAACAATAAAAATAATAATTTTTGCTTCTTTGGCACAGAAGGGATCTTTTTCATATTTCTAATTAGGAATGTTTGTTCTAGTGGAATCTTAACGGATACTTTAGGGCTGGATTTCTTGTTGACACAACAACATGTCAACATGACACGGTGCATTGCTTTATTACAAAATTTATTTTTATATATTTCCCCAACACCTCCTCAATAATACAATAGGGTTCATAAGTAACTTGTTGGTTGGATTTTATGGCATATCAACCCTAGTTGGCTTATTTTATGCTGTAGGCATTTTGTTTTATTCATTCTTGATGTTTATTCAATTTTTTTAAAAACACATTTATTTCTATTTAACCCAGAGATGGACCCTAACTGGTATTACTACTCTGGGTCAGAGTGGACCTGGGAGTAATATTACAAAATTTATTTTTATATATTTCTTTAACACCTTCTCAATAATACAATAGGGTTCATAAGTAACTTGGTTGTTTGTTGGTTGGTTTGATTTGGTTTGGTTTGGTTTTACGGCATATCAACCTCGGTGGGTCATTTAATGCCGACAAAGTTGTGAAATAATTTCATTCTTAATGCATAATACAATTTTGTTTATCAACTCATGTTTTTCTATTTAAACCATGGATGGGATCCTAACAGGTACTACCACTCTGAATCAGAGTGGACCAGGGGGCAATAGTGATGAAGGGGTGCTCCACATTCCCAAACCTCCAGAACTGGAACTTCACCATCAGATAGAGTTTAACGTCATTCCCAGGACATGTAGACCCTCAGCCACTGCCTCCTAGCACCCATATGATAAGAAGGATTGGGGGTTGCCATAAGGGCAATATAGGTGCTAGGGCTTGACATGGCTAGCCGATTGATCGGAGGGGGGGCCTCTCCAGCTGCCCGTCTAGCCCAAGAA
>CM042172.1:2909552-2919552 GCA_023376005.1 Doryteuthis pealeii
TAGGAACCAACAAAAGACCCCCCCCCCATTATTTTCAATAGTCCATGCTCGTGAAAATTCTTTATAATTCTGTCAGTATCAAAGTGAATCCTAATTTTGCTCATTGTGCAAATGACAGAAATATTTTCGCCTTACAAAAAAAAAAAAAAAACGAATTTGAAAGAGAGAAGCAACTTTCAAGTTGAAGTTCATTTGAAAAAACCTTTGGGAAAAAAAGAATTTTTTTTTAATGAGAGAGAGAGAGAGAGAGAGAGAGAGAGAGAGAGAGAGAGAGAGAGAGAGGATCAGTTGAAGACATTGAAAAAAAATAAATAGAAATTTTTGGAGAGAGAGAGAAGAGAGAGAGAGAGAAGCACCTTTAGCTTTAGGATCAATTAAAAACACCTTGAAACAATGTGGACACACAATTGCAAAAAAAAAGAGAGAGAGAGAGAGAGAGAGAGAGAGAGAGAGAGAGAGAGAGAGAGAGAGAGAGAGAGAGAGAGAAGTTCGCAAAAAAAAGAAAAAAAGAAAAAAGAATTTAAATTCATTAATGCCAGTTTTTTTTCTATTTCTGTCAGATGCCAGAGAAATTCTAGCGTTCCTCAGATGTTGGCTTTTCACCCCCAAACTCCACCCACCCCCACACTTTTTTTTTTCAAAAATTCCTAATTACCAATGTTTATATTCTACAGATTCTAATGAATTCTGTTTATAATTAATGTACATTAATTACGCCAAAGGAAATTGGCCAAACTAATGAGCTCTAAACAATGGCTGTTAAGATTTTCAAAAAGGTTTTGCCTTGGACAATTAAATAATAGAAGCCATCTTTTTCTCCACCCCCACCAACCCCCATCGCACATATTTTTAGTCAGGTCCATAATTGGTTCCTAAACTCGAAAGAGATTTCTCACTGACAAAAAGAACATGTCTATTCGCAAACAATTCCCCATAACTGGATTTGGAAAATAAACCTTGATGACATTCAATGAAGTTTGAAAAAAAAAACACGTTATTAATTAATGTTGTATTTATTGGCTAATATTGCACTATTTCAATCTGTATAAGATCATTATCAGAGTCAATCTGTTATGTAATAAAGAAAATAGCTTTTTGATAAATATGACCACGTATTTCTTCATTACATAACAGATCGGCTCTGATGATGATCTTATACAGAATGAAATATTGCAATATTAGCCAATAAATACAACATCAATTAATAATGTGTGTGTGTGGGTTTTTTTTTTTTTAATTTCTTCTCCGATTCACTTCCTTATTGTTTATTGATATCACATTCAATATATATAGATCTATCTATCTATCTATCTGTCATACTAAAGCTGAGTGAATCAATGTTTATCTCCTAAAGGATTTTTCCTGTTTAATGACATGAAAATTATACTAAATTATTCCTTAGTTATAGGATTGAGTTAGGTTTGAAAAAAATCCATTTTAATTGGTTCTAATTAGTCGTAATTTGCAATTAAGTCAACAACTCTCATTTGATATTCTGTCTTTCACTTTCTTCCTTTCTATGTATATTTTGAATACCTCCTCATTATATATGTTAGTTTCTCATTGAGAGTAAGAGAGATTGGAGTGTGTATATTCTACAGATTCTAATGAATTCTAGCTGTTAAGATTTTCAAAAGGTTTGCCTTGGACAATTAAATAATAGAAGCCATCTTTTTTTTTCACCCCGCATATATTTTTAGACAGGTCAATGATTCGTTCCTAAACCAAAAACAGATTACTCACTGAAAAAAAAAAAAAGAACATGTCTATTCATGAACAATTCACCTCAACTGGATTTTGTAAATAAGCATTGATGACATTCAATATATACAGATCTATCTATCTATCTATCTATCTATCTATCTATTATTAAAGCTGAGCGAATCAATTTCTTTCTTTCTATCTATCTTTCTTTATTTCTTTCGTTCTTTCTTTCTTCATTATTCCTTTCTTTGTCACACA
Source organism: Doryteuthis pealeii (assembly GCA_023376005.1). NCBI lineage: Eukaryota > Metazoa > Mollusca > Cephalopoda > Myopsida > Loliginidae > Doryteuthis > Doryteuthis pealeii. Next base: position 2,911,515 of record CM042172.1, read on the forward strand.
ATATTTATTTCTTTTTTTCTTTCTCAACTAAAGTTTCCTTCTTTCTCTTGTTCATTTAATTAATATTTTTCCCTTCTTTCTTTTCTTCCTTCTTCTGTTTTTTCTTCTTCTTCTGTTTTTTCTTTCTTTATTTCCTTCTTTAGTTCTTTCTTCCTTTCTTTATCAATCAATATTTCTTTCTTTCCATTCTTTCTTTCATTTTTTCTTCCTCAACTGATGTTTCTATCTTTCTCAGCTAATTAATATTTCCTTCCTTTCGTTCTTTCTTTTTTCCTTCTTTATTTCGCGCTTTAATTCATTCATTTATTTATTTGTCTGACAATATTTTCTTGCTTTCTTTCTTTTTTCTTTCTTTCTTTCATTGTCAGATTCTTTTTAGTCAACCAATTATTTTTTCTTTCTTAATTTTTTCTCTCTTTCTTTATTTCTTTCGTTCTTTCATTATTTATTTTTCATTTGTCGTTTTTCTTTCTTTTCTTCTTTTACTCCTAAAGGATTTTTTCTTGTTTAGTTTAATGACAAGTTGTACATAACAATAACACAAAATATTCAAAAGCCTGTGGACTCTACTTGTCACAAGCTATAATACTGTTCTGTTAGAAGTGCGTGGTGTAATGGTTAAAGTCATAGGAAATGGATTCGTCGCCCCGAGTTCAAATCCTGGACGTGGTCATTGCATTTCACTTAGCGCTAATACCCTTGGGAAAGGTATGAATCCTACTCTCCCTCCAGCTATGGGTAAATAGTAGGGCAGACTGGGCTCTTTAACCTTGGTTAGGCAACCGGTCTAGGAGGAGGAAAACTCTGAATTCAAAACCTGTTAAACTCCGCTTAAGAAATTGACCTTGTGTCACATCCTGCTCGTGCGGAAGGGGTTGGTAAATATATAATACTGTTCTATACATTTCAAGTAAATTCAAAAATACCATTCACTGTGTTTAGTCAGGTCTGGTTTTTAGGATATGCTTGAAAAAATGAGTATGATTTTTTGGATTTGGCATTAAAAAAAAAACTGCCTTAAAATCAGCTATTATACTTTCGACCTTGAAAACATTGCAGGCCAGTGTTATCAGTTCAATTTCTTTAATTTGTATGCAATTCACTTGAAGTTACTCTCACATTCTCTCTCTCTCTCTCTTCTCTCTCTTCTCTCTCTCTCTCTCTCTCTCTCTCTCTTTCTCTCTCTCTCTCTCTCTTTCTCTCTCTCTCATCTCTCTCTCTCTCTCTCTCTCTCATTCTCTCTCTCTCTCTCTCATTCTCAAGACTGGATAGACATTGTACAATGCCACAAGGGGAAAAAACATAAATTGCAAAAGTTTCAAATCTTTTTAATTTTAATTCTATTTTTTTAAAAACTCCAATTAGGAATTTGTATTCTTTTATTATTCTGAAGCACTTGTTTCTTTTAATTAATTAATTTTAATTAAACAAATTATAAAATTCCTTGTTAGGCAGATCTTCTCTTTAGCCATTTTCTTTTTTTGTTAATGAGAAACAGAAAAGGTTTGAATGTTCAGATATGGCAATGAATTAAGAAACAATTGAAAGAATCAATACTCAATTAATTGCCTCAATCAGTTAAACGATTTAAAAAAAAAACAAGGAAAAAAAACACGAAATGATATAAAAAGGAACCCACAAAAAAGAAACAAAAAATGCCTAAGACAAGTGAAACGCACAATGTCATATCAAAAATCATCAAAACCCTTTCTTCTGTTTTCTTGTCTTTTTTAAAGAGACCAACTAATTGACTGGAGAAAGGCGTCTGTGACCACCCGTCTAGCCTAAGGGTGGAGTACTGCATGAAGTACTGCTCAACCTGTTCAGATATAGGACCGGTTTAGCTCAGTCAGTAGAGCGTCCAACTAGGAACCATAAGGTTCCAGATTCGATACTGGTCCTCACCAACTCAGAGTAGCACAGGGATCTGTGCGGTAAAGTAATAAGCTGGTGGGAGGTGTGGTGCTTCACCTCAGGCGCAAAAAAATCTCCTTGGTCTAGCGCTAGTGAAAAGGGGATAGACTCCCTAGCTGTCTGGCTGGTACCGCCTTTAGGCCACACCGATGACTTTTACTAACTTACTGCTCAACCACCAGGATTCTGTCCTTAGATATCACAGATCCCCACGGTCAACAGTTGGTCCCTTTCGGGGAAGAATCTTAATACTAATTAATTGCCTCAATCAGTTAAACGATTTTTTAAAAAAGAAACAAAATAGGGAAACCAGAAAAGAAACAAAAAAATGTCTAAGTGAAAATTATCAAAACCGTTTTTTTTCAGTTTTCTTTTCTATATATATAAGTTAAGAGTAAGGAAATGAATCCAACGGTATAAGTATAGATAAAAGGGTATGAAAACACACAATGCTGTTAAAATGAAAATATTTTATATTATATTCATAGCTAATATTGAACAATATTTCGATTAATAAAAAATTTAAAAACAAGCTCTGAAGATGATTTTTATAAATCGAAATATTGTTCAATATTAGCTATGAATATGATATATAAAATGTTTTCATTTTAACAGCATTGTTTTTCATACCCTTTCATATATATATATATATATATATATATATATATATATATATTTTCGTGTATATATAAGTACATATATATTTTTTTTTCGTGTATATTAAAGTATATATATATATATATATATATATATATATTCGTGTATATATATATATATTATATATATATATTTTCGTGTATATATAAGTATATATATATATATATAATATATATATACACACACACATATTTTCGTGTATATATAAGTACACACACACATATGTGTGTGTGTGTGTGTGTGTATATAAGTACACACACACACCACGCATATATAAACTACCTCTTTGAATATTCCTGAAAGAACTAAAAGGAATTTTTCGCCTGTAGATTAGAATAACGTTCTTATCTTCTTGGAGGAATGACATTTTTGGAGGTTTTCACAGGCAAAATACAAAGAGAAATCAATTTGATATAAGACACAGATAAGCCCTAACATGAACTTAAAGGCAACAAGAAATCGAAGATTGAACACCCCTTCCCCCCACCGCCACCGCTGCTCCCCCTCCTCCATGACAGAACAGAGCAAAAGTGAGAAAGACGGGAGATCGGTTTCATCAAAGTCCCTGGTGTCACAGAACTTCTTCAGAGAAAGGACCCTCGGGGAGGGGAGGAGGAGGAGGAGAGCGCGGGGGGTGGAAGATCAGGACAAAAAGTGAGATCCAAATCACGAAGAAAAGATCGAATATCGATTTTGAATAAACAGAATATGGTTAAACAAACAAACATTGGCCTCTGGATAATAATGCTTGAGCGATGGTAAACAAATAGTTTTTAAGTACATTACCAACGGTTATCGATTATTAAATTTAAAAAGATTTGTTCAAATATCCAAGGTCGGAAAAATCATTTTAAAAATATTCAAGTTCGCTAAAACTGTCACGTGATTTTTTTGAGGGCGTTGTTTTGGTTTTTATTTATTTTTTTTTTTTTTATTTTTTTTTATTTTTTTAAATTTTTTTTTTTTGGGGGGGTACTTTTTCGGGGGGGGGTCATTTACAGTTAGGATTTGAATTCAAACTAAAACTTTGGGTTTTTTTCTCCTTTACATTTAGGATTTGAAATCGCTACCGAAACAAGTTACATTAAATAATTTGTCCCAGTGCTTAGCGCAATTTAACTTTATTTGTATCATTTGGATTTTTCGGACTGTTGTCCTCATCTTTATTGTTGAAATAAACAACGTTTCGGCCGTTGTGCCCTCCGGTCATCTTGAGATCTTTCTCGTCGGACTCTGGAATCTTCAAGGAACTTCGATTCTGGATAATTGTTCAGTGCTGGCAAACAAATATTTTTTTAGAAAACTTCCAACGATAATCGATTATTAAATTTCAAAAGTTTTGTTTAAATATCCAAGGTCGAAAAAATCATTTTAAAAATATCCAAGTCCGCTAAAACTGACACGTAATCCCCCCCCCCACACACAAAATCACGTGTCAGTTTTAGCGAACTTTGATATTTTTAATATATATATTTATGTATGTATGCATTATTATATATGTATGTATATATTTATGTATGTATGTATGGGTAAACAAACAAGTTACATTAAATCATTACTGACTATAGTGAATCTTCAGGGTATCTGGTACCCTGATGATTCGCGCTACTGCGAGAAACTATAGTCGGTAATTTTAAACCATTCGATTTTAAATGAATATATGTTCAACATTCCTTTATGTATAATCTTGGCTATCATTTTCTATGTTTAAAAAAATAATTCTCCTAAGAGAGAAAGAAAAAAATGATGCAAAAAACATTCCTTAACTAGCATCGATAAAACTTTTTGTTTTCCTCCTGGGAATTTTTAATGGTAGAACAAAAACTAGAGGGAGAGAGAGAGGGGGAGAAAGAGACAGAGATAAAGAGAGAAGGTCAGATCTGACATGAAAATCAGATTAAATCACCCAACAAAACATTTTTTCTCCTTTGCCCTCTCCTCCTCTAAACCACACGATCAATTTTCGGAACAATTTATAAACAAAGAAACATTTTAGAGGAACAGTTATTAACGCCAAACATTGGCTCCCTAGGCCCACCGGATAAAACCCATTCATTATTTAGTTCTTCTTGTCTTTATTTTTCCCATCAAGAGATTTCATCTGCGACTTTTGACAACGCCATTATTTGTATGCTTATCTTCAACATTGGTCAGTTACAAAAGAATTTGTAAAATAAGAAAAAAATGTTACAAATATTACATAGAGTAGATATTTAATACAAATAGTATAATCCTACATTAATAACAATAATAAAGAGCTAAAATGCTGGGGAACATGAAGGTGACAGTGATACCAATCTTAACTTGAGCACTTGGAACAATCCTGAAGAATTTCTATGAATTTTTGAGACGAGGCTTGATAATTAGTATTATTCCGAATATTGTCATCTTCATTGTTATCTGTACAACATTTCAGCCGATGTGCCCTCCAGCCTTCTTCAGGTATTTTTTGTCGGACTTGGGAGCCTTCTTGTCGTAATCGGGAGCCATCACGGAACTTTGAACCTAATCCTTTATTCAGTCCACGGGGTATTCTGTTCTCATTCCGCTAACCATAGATGGGGTACGGGTGTTAGGCTGTGTTAATTATTATTCAATGTTACTGCTGCCACTTACCAGGATTGAACCAGCAGTCTAGAGATAACTGTCACTTAGAACTGTCTTTACCTAACTCCTTTATCCACTACGCCAAGTGTCCAATTGGAGATCAGAGAAAGAACTGGAAACATCCAGTCAACCGCACTACTATGAATACCGAGAAGACTTGTTGTCACAAGGACTCTAGTGAGAACCACCTATTGGTGTGAAAATAATAAGTACTACTACTACTAAGAAGAAGAATGTTATATGATTTATGAGCAGTCATAAATTATGAGCGTACCTGTAGTTAGAATTTCGAATAGGATCTGTTAGACTTAAAAATGACAGGGTTCGCGGAAAGTTACCGGGTCAATGAGTGACAACGGTGACATTCCAACTGACCTTCCGGTATACAGGCGTGAAAATAAGTTTTAGTTTAGTTAAGCAGGTGCGATCTGGCACCATATCAGAGAGGATGTCTCTTAGGGTTCGCAACTCACTCGCGCTGAAATCAAATGGGCAGGGTTGAAAATAAAAGATTGATCAAGAAACAAACAAGTCTTGTTGTGTTAATTGAATGTTAAAACAAGCAATGTCCAGCCCAGCACAAAGAAGAATCAGCCCCCAGCAGAAGACATGAAGAGAAGTCAGATCGGTAAGAAGAACATGGTGACGTGTTAGATGAAGCAAGCAGAATGTAAATGTAAGACTATCAACTATTATCATCTCTAATCTGTCTCTCTCTATTATATAACCGATGTCATATAAGGGTGATGAAGAAGAAGAAGAAAATAAAGGAAAGAAGAAGAAGAAGAACGAAAGAATTAAAGGAAAGAAGAAGAAGAAAAAGAAGAAAAGAAAAGAAGAAGAAGAAGAAGAAAAAATTAAAGGAAAGAAAGAAGAAGAAGAAGAAGAAGAAGAAGAAGAAGAAGGAAAGAATTAAAGGAAGAAGAAGAACGAAAGATTTAAAGGAAGAAGAAGAAAGAAAGATTTAAAGGAAAGAAGAAGAACGAAAGAATTAAAGGAAAAACGAAAGAATTAAAGGAAAAACGAAAGAAGAAGAAGAAGAAGAAGAAGAAACTGAAAAAATTTTGGAACATGAAGACGAAGTCAACTGGGACAAATGCAGGATAGTCATACCAGGATAACCTTTTGTGAGGAGATGGGTGCTACCTCTCGGCAGAGGATACAATCAGTATATATACATTCTAAGCCCTGCCAACAAGGCCAGATGCAGTTTAGTATCATCATATCCAGTATCCCAGACTTCTGAGAACTCCGGAATTGGAGCCTCACCACCCAATACAGTTTAGAGTATCATATCCAAGATAGCCTAACAGACATTGATATAATTTAACCTGACATTAAAGTTATCCAACTGGTATAAGAGAACAACGTAACCTTTCAGTTGGATTTAAGCACATGAGATTCAATTTAAAATTTGGATAGGATTTTCTTTTTTAAATGTAACACCTTCTAGGATTGGCAAATAATTTTTTAATGGGGTTGACTGTTTTTTTTTTTTATTTCTTTTATTTTTGGTTTGTTTACAAATTTGATAAAAAATTCTGAAAAACAAAACAAAAACGAACGTAACATTTAAATGTCTCTAATTAATAAAAAAAAAAAAAAAAAAATTCTTTAAGGTATTTAAAATTCACTAAAAATAATTCCTAGAATTAAAAATTTAAAACAAACAAAAATAAAAGTTTTTTTTTTCTTCGTTTAATTTAATCAAAAAGAGTCAAAAACGAAAAAGTCAGTTTTTTTTTGTTTTTGTTAAAATGTCTCCCATTATGATTTGATTTTCCTCACTGGGTTATCTGCCCTTTCTTCCTTCCTTCCGACTGTAAATTTTTTACTTTAACTGTTTAGTTCATCCATTTATTTAAAAATAAAATAAAATAAAATGAAAAATAATTAAGATCAAACCCTATTGATCAAATAATATTGACAAAATGCTTCTCAATTTTTCATCCACACTTGATGAACTTTTTTCAAACAAATATTTTTTTTAAATTCTTTATTTTATTTTATTTTTTCCTAAATATTTGTAACAAACATTTGGAAAATTTTATCAGGTTCGATCAGAAATATTCTAACTGAACTGAATTCAAGACATTTACTTCTGAGTATTTCTTTCTTTCTTTCTTCTTCTGCTTGCTGACAAAAGCAGCAGTCAGGCTTCTGCTGATACACCAAGCAGCAGGTGCAGCTTCCGATACTTTCCGAAGATCGTTTGATTTTTGTTTAATTAATTAATTATATCCCTTAATTAGTAAAAAAAAAATCAATAACCAAATTTGGCGTGTTTCTTAGTTAGAAGGATATCAGTGTGTATGCAAGATTTCGAAACTGAGTGACCTCTCGCTTTGGAGTTATACGTCGACACGTACATACCAACATCTTCCCTTTATATATTTAGATACCGTAGGAGGGATACCTGGTAAGTTGGTATTAGGTTGATTCTAAGCTGGTCCTTTCTTACAACGTTAAAATGTTAGAGAGTTCAGGTCCAACTGAGAGCTCGATGTTTAATTTTTTTAAACAGAGCAATATAATTAGTAAAGAAAAAGGCTTGAAAATCGGTTATTTTGCGCAAGATTTTTAAGACTTTTTTATTTACTATATATATATATATATATATATTATATATATATTATATATATATATATATATATATAGAGAGAGAGAGAGAGAGAGAGAGAGATAGATAGATAGATAGATAGATAAAAGGATATGAAAACAACCCAATATGCTGTTAAAATGAAAATATTTTATATTATATTCATAGCTAATATTGAACAATATTTCGATTTATAAAAATCATCTTCAGAGCTTGTTTATACTCCAGACTCATCAATAGCGGAGACGAAAATAATATGAA
>CM042172.1:2924552-2934552 GCA_023376005.1 Doryteuthis pealeii
AATAGATAAAAAAAGAAAGAAAAGAAGAAAGAGGAAGAAAGAAAGAAAAGAGGGAAAGAAAAGAAGAGGGAAAGAAAAGAAAGAAAAGAAATAGATAAATAGATAAAGAAAGAAAGAAGAAATTAAGAAAGAAAGAGGAAAAAAAATAAATAAGAAAAGAAAGAAAGAAGGCAAGAAGAAATAGAGAAAGAGAAAAGAAGAAGAAAGAAATAGAGAAAGAAGAAGAAAAAAGAGAAGAAAGAAAGAAAGAAAGAAAATAAAGAAAAAGAAAGAAAGGAAGGAAGAAAAAGAAGAATTATAAATAAAAAGATAAGAAAGAAGCAAAAATAGATAAGAAAGAAGAAAGAAAGAATAAAGAAAGAAAAAAGAAAAAAATAGAGAAAGAACGAAAGAAAGAAAGAAGAAATAAATAGATAAAGAAAGAGGAGGAAGAAAAAGAAAAAGGAAAAAAATCATAATAGGTATAGGGACACATTAAATACATAGATAAATAGGTAGATGTCTGGAAGACTTACTTTTATCGTACAAGGAAAAATGAACATGTTATTAAGAAACGGCTTATATATATATATATATAATATATATATATATATTATATATATATGTCGCAGGGGCTATAGAAATACAGGCAAAGATAGATTAAATGACAAAGTAGGAAGGACAAAGAAAGAATAAATATACGTGGGTGTATATTTAAGTAGATCTCATGAGATTACAGTACGTGACATGTGGTCAGTTAAACCAGGGTGGGGTGGGGTGCATATATATACTTGAGTAAGGCCAAATATAGCGTCATAGTGTCAAGAGCCCTAGGCTTGCCAAAATTTTTTTTCTGCAGCTTTTCTAAAGACATGAAAAGCGCCGAGGCAAATAAAAAGACTCCAAACCCCAGCCCGAAAGACAAGAAAATGGAGATGTGTTTGTGAGGCCAACATCAACAAGTGTATAGCCTAACGTAGGAATGATTGATTTGTCGCCATTTTGAATAGCCTCAAAACAAATATTTTTACGGGATTAAAACAATGCAGAGTTTATATTTATGGAAAAAAAAGACTTTTATTTAAAAAAAATCCCCTTATTTATTGAATGGCCTTCAAATATATATGATTTTTGTCTTCCAATTAAATTTAAAAGCTTTTTAAAGTAAGGTGAATCCTCCTGGTGGACTTTGATGAGTCGAGGCACCTGATATTCACCTTACTTTAAAAAACTTTTGAATTTGATTGGAAGAAAAAAATCAAGCAGAATATCCATTGAAATACAAAGGAAATTATATATATATATATATATAAATATATATATATATAAGAAAAGTCATCGGGGCGATACAATTAAAAAGCGTTTGCTACCATTCTTGAGGAAATGGCATCAAAGATCGTAGACAAAAATGTACGGAAAAATCCTCAGTTTTGCTAATAATGGGGGAAGGAGCATATCTTTGATTTTAACTTCTAGTTATAATTTTGTCATTTAATTTCATTTTGATATATAAAATGACAACATTCCTGGTTTAAAAAATTGAAATTGTTAGATTTTCCGATCTATTTTTTGGCCAAATTTTGTATGGACCACGGTTGTAACCAATAATATAAATACTATCATTTTCTATCAAGAACATGTTCCTTGAATATAAAGCGTTATAATTATATAATTACCACACACAATATATAATATATATATATATTACACACACACACACACACACAATATATATATCATTACACACACACCATATATATAATACATTACACACACACACACAAAATATATACTATATATATACACAAACACACACACATTATATAATATACACACACACCACATAATATAAACACACACACAGTATAGTATAATATATATACAAACACACACATATATATAAATATACAAACACACACATATATATACAACACACACACCCCACATACCTATATCCATCATACACACAACACAACATATAATATATACACACACCACACCACGATCAATATACACAACCGACACACAACCATTATATATATATATTACAGACACACACACACTATATATACTATCATACACACACACCACATATATATACCAAACACACACACACATATATACTATGATATACAAACACACACAACATATATATAATACCCCACACACACAACATATATATTATATATACAAACCACACACATAATATATATATATACACAAACACACACAACTATAATATATAATACACACAACACACATATAATATATATAATTATAATAATACCACACACACACACAATATAATAATATATAATATATACACACAATAATAAATATATATAACACACACACACATAATATATATATATACACATATATATATACACACACAATATAATACAACACACACACACACAATTATATTATATATACACTACTTATTATACACACACCATAGCTATTATACACACACACACACACATATCATATATCCACACACACACACACACACATATTAATATATTACACACAACACACCACATATTAATATATACACACACACACACCACACAATATATATATTATTACACACAAACACACACATATATATTATACACACCACACCACAACACATATATATACTACACACACCACACACCACACTCTAACTATATAGTACACATCACCTATCACACATACATACCTGACTTTAATCCTTAATTATTTTATACACACACACATCTCACACATATATTACTATATATATACCACCACACACACACCAATATTATATATAAATTAAGAGATATTTAAAAACTGGAAATAACAAGACAACAGAAATAATCAATATCATAGTCAAATAGAAAAAATGTGTTTTAACAAAAGTTGAGTAACCCCATCAAAGAATGAATAAAACAAATGTCTTCGACATGAAATAATCCAGCAAGAGTTGACATGCCGTAAAATCCATCCAAGGATTGTAGCAGAAATTATTTTTTTAATTTTTAATTTTTTTTTTTTTTTTTTTTTTTTTTTTTTTTTGTGGAGGCGAAAAAAATTTAGAATTTGGCCTGAAGTTATCAAACATGATTAGCGCAAGTACAATTTAAAATTGCAAACATTGTTGTTTTTATTGTATTTTGTTAGAATAAAATCCTGTAAAAATATTACTAGTCGTAAACATTTGGAGGGTCACAAACTGGCTGCTATGGCCCAGTACGGCCACCCTGGCGCAACCCCATGAAGCCAAGAGGCCCAGAAGAAAGCGACGGCAACAAACAGGCACATAAACATCTTCAGGGACAGTCTTCACATGCGACTTATGTGGTCGAGAATGTTTTCCAAACATCGGATTTCACAGTCACAGTAGGCGCTATATATATACTTCAGGGACACAAGAACTATATCGTCTTCCGAACAGCAATACCAATGCACATGGACCCCCGGTTGAGAACCAATGGTATAAATACTATCATTTTCTATGTTCTTAAACAGAAGTGCAAAATATATATTAAAAAAAAAAAAAGATTTTTAAAAATGTGTAAATAACAAAAGAAAAGAAAATTACTGTTGCTGTTCACTATTTCAATTTATTTTCCCCGCCTTTTTGAAAAAAAAATTTTTTTTTAAAATTTATATTTTTATGTCACGTTGGTCGGCCATCTTTCTTTTGTGTTTATTGTTGCCGTTACCGTCTTCCCCCCTGAGTTATTTCTTTTTTTCTATTTTCTATTTTAATAGTTGCAATGTGATATCTACTTATTACATGATAGATGACTTGAGCATTTTGAACTTAGGAAGAAATGAATCAAATCAACTGACAACAAACACAAAAATTGATCAAGAAATTGTCGGCCCTTTCGAAAAATCTTAAAATAACAAGATCAACAGAAATATAAAAAAAAATGACCATTCATCATTTTAGATATTTATTCCTAAACAAAACATTATTTGAAGAAACAGACTTGTCAGCCTTGAAGTCTTAGTTTTCAATGAAATCTGGACCGGTCCGATTTATTTTATAAATACATCTGTTCGGTCATATAATATATATATAATATATATATATATATATTATATAATATATATATATATATATATATATATATATATATATTATATATATGTGTGTGTGTGTGTGTGTGTGTGTTTAGCTTTATTGCAAATTACGACTAATTAGAGCCAATTGTGGGGTGCTGCTTCCATGACTTGTTCAAGACTGCGCGCAGCATTCTTGTGCAGCTCCCATCTATCTTATTCTCAAGACGCTTTGGTGGTGCAACCATATAGCAGCACCGACACAACCACAGCCTGGAAGAACTGTCGTTTTAGCTTGTCAGGGAGATCGGACCTCCATATGACTGATAATCTATTTGTGGCCGACCCCACAAGGAAACAGCTGTACGGTCACCTGCCCCCCCCCCCCATCTCACAAACTATCCGAGCGAGACGGACAAGACATGCAGGACACTGCTAGAGAAGCAAGGATGAACTCGTGAGCGACGTTCTCCTGTGGAAGCCAACACATGGACATGCGAGTGTGGGGCGCCCGGCAAGGACCTACATTGACCAGCTGTGTGAGGATGCTGGTTGCTCCACAGAGGAGATCCCAGGTGCAATTAATGATAGGGAAGATTGGCGAAAGATTGTCATGGATACCAGTGCTGTATGCGCGACATGATGATGAGAGCCAATTAAAATGATTTTTTCAAACATAACTCAATCCGAGAACTAAGGAATATTTTGGGATGTATTTTCTATCATTCAACTAAATAGGAAAAATAGCCTTTAGCAAACAATCATTGATTTACTCAGCTTTAGCATGATGATAGATATAAGGCGAGAGAGGGGGGGGGAGAGAGAGCGTGTATTCTTAGCAGCAAAAAAAAGAAGTTTTGTTTCCAGCCGACAGGAAAGAGTCAAGAAAAACAGAAAATGCGTCCATTGATTTATTAAAGTTCATGAATGGTAGAAGACAGAAAAATTTAGAATCTATTCAAGACTTTCTTTTTAGGAAACAAACTAAAAGCACTAATCAAAACTCCAACAACGCCGAAAGAATAAGCAAGTAGAATTCTTCACCCTTCACAGATGTCAAAAGACGGACATTTCCACCGAGGTAGGTACTGTGTTACCAGAACTAATTCTAATACCCTTTCATATAGCTAAATCTTTTCTTTCTTTCTGTAGACTTTAAGATTGATTTAGACTGGCTGGAATGTGATCTGTAAGTTTATAAACTGACTGGCATTAGTGCCGTTCTTGAAGTAATGTAAGATCTCAACCCTGTTACGGCCTATCAACACGTTCTTGATATTGTTATTAAGTTTAAAATGTTAAACAATTTCACTTAACCATAAATATAAGTCCGAGTTAGACGGACAGGGTGGAAGAAAAAGAAAATGAGAAATCGTTGCAGCAAGGGAAATGAAAGTGCATTTATCTTCCCGGCCAATGTGTTGATTTCTGTTTATTTAGTTGTCTAGCAAACGCAATTTTTTGAGGCGTTCGTAGTATGACGGTTATCGTCTTTACAAATGGACACAGTGACTCGAGTTCTGTTGTAATCAAACAAAGGTTATTAAATGAGAAATAAGCAAAACGGAGGACTTTAGACCACCCCGACGACTTTAATTTTATCCTTCTGCAGATGTGCAGTCGGAGTATTCTAAAGCCTCAGCAGTCAGGTATATTTGTATGGCAACCTATCTATGAGAAGGAAAACTCTGGATTTAAAATCTGTTAAGGTCTGCTGAAAGGATGGATTGGTTTGGTTTGTTTTGGCATGTTTTGTTTTAAGGCATATCAACCTCAGTGGGTTATTTAATGCCGACAAAGTTGTGAAATAAATTCATTCTTAATGCATAATACAATTTTGTTTATAAACTCATGTTTTTCTATTTAACCCATAGATGGGACCATAACAGGTACTACCACTCCGGGTCAAAACGGACCAGGGAGCAATGGTGATGAAGGGGTGCTCCACATTCCCCAAACCTCCAAAACTGGAACCTCACCATCAGATAGAGTTTAACGTCATTCCCAGGACATGTAGACCCTCAATCACCACCTTCTAGCACCCATATGATAAAAAGGGTTGGGGCTTGCCATAAGTGCAATAGGGTTAGGAAAATCATATGTGCTAGGGCTTGACATGACCAGCCGATTGATCGGAGGGGACCTCTCCGACCGCCCGTCTAGCCCAAGAAATGGCCAAAGTGGAGTATTGCAAGTCATGGACTGCTCATCCACCTGGGCTCTGTCCTTAAGATCAAGGGTCGCCACCCACGGCCAACAGGTGGCCCCATTTGAGGGGGGTCTTACCCCTCTGCAGAGGTGCAGTCGGTGCATTCTAATGCCACCGACAGGGCGGTGAAAGGATGGAGAAATTTATTGGAGAGAACCCGGTATTTTAGACCATTTTCCGACTGTTTTATTTTGGAGGAAAAATTAGCTGAGAGAGGAAAAAAAATACAAAAAGACAACCCCCCCAAAAAAAAAAACAAGGGAGAACTCTCTACTCCATTATCCCCCCCCCCCTCAACAAAAAAAACATCAGACACTTTTATCTTTCCCGTGTTTGTAAGCCTTTTTTAATGCTCTATTTGTGGACTTTTTAAACACCAGCCCACCGTCCGAACACTACTCCCACAGACACAGCCACCCACACGCGCAATTTAGTGCCTTCCTCTTCAATCTTTGATGCCAACCTCATCTGGATAATTGAAGCTCCATTGCTTCCAACCGAAAATCAGAAAAACCAGAAGGCAAACGTGAGTGGAAATATTTTACAGCTGATTAGAGTGCTTCCTTTTTCGTCATGTCAATGTTTTTGGAAACTCTTTGTACCGAAAAACAAAAAAAGGACCAAAAAACAAAAACGCTGTCAAAAATGTATAAAATATGGAAGCCATTAACAGATATAAAAGCCCTGATTACGTCAACTGAAAAATGAGTTTTCTCCTCCTCAATTCTAACGGGTCATTATTTGTTTATTTCTGATAAAGAAGAACCGGCTTGAACGTTGAAAAAAAAAAAAGTGCTTTTCATCCATTTTAAAATGGTTTTGTTGAAGAAATAAAAAATAAAAACAAACAAGCTTGTCATTATTAACTTTTTCAACAGTTTTTGTCGAGGCAAAAGGTATAAATCGAGAATTCAAATTCATTCAAAATAGACGTGAAAAAGATTCAGCTAATAGGCCATCACAGTTTCGAGCACTTTTCTTTCAAATATAACATTGAATAGAAATGTATCACGAATAATCACTTTCACTAAAAGGGAACAGTTCAAACTACAACAAATCAATTTCACTTCAATCATAACCTTCAACAATGTTTACAAAGTTGTTGGTTGGTTGAACTTTATGGCATGTCAACCCTTGTTGGGTTATTTTATGCCAAAGACGTTTTTGTTTTATTCATTCTTGTTGGGTATTTAAATTCCTTTTTAAACACATCTTTAGAATTCATTTTTAAAAAATCTAGTTTGTCCAATTGGACACGTGTCCAACTGTACAAATAACAATGAAGATGAGGACAATAGTCCGAATAATGCAGATAATACTAATAATCAAGCCTCATTTCAAACATTCAGAGAAATAGTTAATAATTTCTCTATTGTATATTTGTAAGTTTATGTAAAT
Source organism: Doryteuthis pealeii (assembly GCA_023376005.1). Classification (NCBI taxonomy): domain Eukaryota; kingdom Metazoa; phylum Mollusca; class Cephalopoda; order Myopsida; family Loliginidae; genus Doryteuthis; species Doryteuthis pealeii. Next base: position 2,932,180 of record CM042172.1, read on the forward strand.
AAATATATTTACATATTTATTTATTGGCATTTCAGTCTCGGAAGTTTTTTTGTGCCTCTGAAGTTACAGCGCCTCCTGTGACTGTGAAGTCCAATGTATGAAAAACATTCTCGACCCCAGATGTCGCATGTGAAGGCTGTCCTGAAGATGTTGATGTGTCGATGCTTTGTTGCCGCTGCTTTCTTCTGGACCTCTTAGCTTCATGGTGTTGTGCCAGGGTGACAAATATACAAATATACAATAGAGAAACTTCAACTTAATTTCTCTGTTGTATATTTGTAAGTTTATGTAAGTAAATATATTTACTATGTAGTAATTTATTAAGATTAGTTTAATTTGGCATAAGGCCATGAGGAGCAACTCATGAGAATCGAACTCATTGACTGTCTTTCTAAATTTCTTGATTTCTAATTAAAACGTTTTAACTATTTCACTGTTCTTCTTGTCTTTCTCCTAATTACAGTAAAACAATTATGAAAATAACAATAATTCGTTGTTGCCTGTAATTTTTCACAGGAGAATTTTGCAAGAAACAAAATAATTGAGGGCAAAATTATCCAAGAATTGAAATTGGCAAAGATTCAATGGACAAAAGAGAATAGGAACCAATGAGGCGAACAAAGGACAGTTCTAAAATCAATCTTTAAATCTGCTGGGAAAACAAAAAGAGAAAAAAGTTTTCATTGATTGGTTTTAATAGCATATCAACCTGTCTGGAGTTATTTTATGCATAGAGGTTAGGGAATCACATTCATTGTATGTTGATTGGTTGATTTTAATAGCATATCAACTTGTCTGGGGTTATTTTATGCCTATAGGTTAGGGAATCAACATTCATTGTATGTTGATTGGTTGATTTTTAATAGCATATCAACTTGTCTGGGGTTATTTTATGCCTATAGGTTAGGGAATCACATTCATTGTATGTTGATTGGTTGATTTTAATAGCATATCAACTTGTCTGGGGTTATTTTATGCCTATAGGTTAGGGAATCACATTCATTGTATGTTGATTGATTATATGAACCTGTCGGGTTTTTAATGCATAGAGTTTAGGAATCACATAACAGCATATCAACTTGTCTGGGGTTTATTTTATGCCTATAGGTTTAGGGAATCACATTCATTATAATGTTGATTGATTTTTAATAGCATATCAACCTGTCTGGGGTTATTTTTATGCCTTTTGTCTTTTTGCAGGGGATACAGTCAGTTAAAATTGACTAGAAATTATTAAAAATTAAAGACAATAATCATACTGCTAATAAGATAAATTTGAGATTTTATTTTTATTTTTTTCTTTTCTCTTTTTCTTATTTTTTCTCTTTTTTAATATATTTTTTGTTTCTCTTTATTTTGTTTTTTCTTTCTCATTTTTCTCCATTTTTATTTCTATATCATCTTTCGTTTTTTTCTTTCCTTTCTTCTTTTTTCTTTCTGTCTTTCTTAGTTTTATCCTTTTTGATTTTTATAGCTTGCTTCATTTTTCTTTCTTTTTTTTTTTTTTTTTTTTTTTTTCTTTCTTTGTGATTTATATATCTTGATTCATTTCTCTTTTTTTCCTTTCTCTCTCTCTCTCTCTCTTTCTTTTTTTTTTTGTCTTGTTGTCTTATTTTTTTTTCTTTTTGATTTTTACATTTTGCTTCGTTTCTCTTTCTTTCCTTCTTTTTCTCTTTCTTTCCTTCGTTCGTTCTTTCTTTCTTTCTTTGTCTTTCTGTATTTTTCTCCGTTTTGATTTTTATATATTGTAGCCTTTCTCTTTCTTTCCTTCATTCGTTCTTTGTCTTTCTGTCTTTCTTATCTTACTTCTTTTTCATTTCTAGATCTTGCTACATTTCTCTTTCTTTCATTCCTATTTCTTTTAATTTACCTTCGTTCCTTCTTCCCCATTTTCTCTCGTGTGATAAACACAGATTTTCACAGAATATTTCAATATGAAAACTCTTCTTAATCATCATTGTATATCATTGTATAATTATCATTGTATACCATTGTCTAATTGTTTCAAAATGGTCACCTTTTGACTTGTAAACCTTCGGCAATTGTCCAAACATCGTTGGAGCACTCCAAGTTTCAAATCGTTAATAATTGCTTAAACACGTTGGTCATTCAACAACCCTGCCAGCCATCATTGTCTTTCAATGTTAATTGAACATCACACAGTTCGATGCTTTGCGAAAGCATTGGCCTCTTTGGCCAAGATCTAAATCCCCTCTTTAAATTAGTTCCACGATTCATTATTAACAACAATCTCTCTCTCGTTGATTTCAATTGTTAATTATGTGTAAGTTTAAGGGCGGTTTCAGTTTAAGACGCTGCATCTCGATCTCTACCTTGACTCTCTCCGCCGCCGCCGCCGCTCTGGGGTAGGGG
>CM042172.1:2939552-3009552 GCA_023376005.1 Doryteuthis pealeii
ATATATATATATATATATATACACACACATACACACACAAACAAAACAAACCCTAATATAAGTCATTTACTACACAGAAATACTAAGTTGTATTATAAGTAAAAGTAAAGTCGACAGGGCGGCCTAAAGTTGGTATCAGCCAGCCAGCGAGGGAGTCTATCCCCTTTTCACAAGCGATAGACCAAGGAGATTGTATTTAGCATCTGAGGTGGAGCGCCACATTTACCATCAGCTCCTTACTTAACCGCACAGATCCCTGTGCTACTCATACGCTGAGTTGGCGAGGAACGGTATCGAACTAGGAACCTTGTGGTTTCTAGTGAACGCTCTACTGACTGAGCTAACCCGGCCCGGAGTTGTATTATACATTAATGAATATATTGTGGCAAGCCAGAAGTTCTTGCTTCAACGGACTGAAGTCGAATGACAAAAATAGGTAGTTTGCGCATGGGGATTGCACACCCTAGTAAAAGAGAATAAAAATAAATAAAAATTCGTAAAATTCAACCAATCAGAGGCGTTCCCGCCTAATAAGAAAAATTATTGAATGGAGCCTCGCGGAGCCTACCTGGATTCTATAAATACCCAGACCTTTTCATTTTCAAGCAGAAAGATTTTGCCTACCTAAGAGAATCCTTGTCACATGTTTTAAGAACTTTTAATGCAGAAGGTACGAACTATCTATCTCTCTCTCTTTAAATAATTATCGCTTTAAGAGACAAACTAAATATCAGTACAACTATTGCCTGACTGCTGATTATTGTGACCTAAAAACTTTACATTTTCTTTCTCACTTTTGAATTGTGAAATATTATCTTACATTTTACATTGAACTTTAAAAAAATAACTTTTGGCTGAACCTCGCCCAGTATTCAATGCTGCCTTTTTGTATACATTCTGTTAATACAATTTTGTTTGTTTAATCAAGAGTTTTGTCTTCTATGCCATGTGCTTGATTGTTTTATGGTCTTTTAAATGTTTGAACACTTTTATTAAATATTGACATCAAACAGCCCTACCTACCACCATAATATCACTGTTAAGTAAATTTAATATTACTAGCAGTTAGTGACAAGAGATTTTAAATAGTATAACTTAAGAATGGTAATAGTTTTTATTCAAAGTAGTATTCATAGAAAATATATGAAACTAGCATTTCCGATGCCTCCAATCAGGCTACCCTCCCCCAGTCATGTTGGGGGGGGATAGTATGGGTTGAACCTGTGTTTTCCTTCTAAATATAAGAAGAAGAAAAAAAGGAAGAATTTTGATTTTTTGTTCCTTTCATTTTTTTCTATTTCAATTTTTACAATTCAGTGCTTCCATATATTTTACTGGTCTTAATAAAAAGATAAGTAATTCATTTCTTCATTAATAGAAAGTTCTTTGTAATGGATAACATCAAAGTTTCCAATCTGTTTGATGAGAGGTCGACTTGATTTTCATTAATTAAAGCCAAAGTCAAAACAATCGACAAGTTAGTTGATGGCTGAAACAAAAAAAAAAAAAAAAAATGAATCTCACAGATTCATCCATCTTTCTCTGATGTTCACACAAGAAAAGATGGAAACGAGTTAAACGGAGAATAAAAGACAAACTTTTTTCTTTTAGAGAAAGTTTCTTAGCATTAAATTCTCAAGATTCAAAAGTTATTTCCAGCTTAATCATTATCATCATCATCATCAGGGCATGTCGACAGCACAGATTCCCTTGAGTCTCTCTCACCATTGTGTTACACATTAGATTAAATTCCCAATTGGTTATCTCCCCTGAATGACCCTTTATTTATAAGGGTACACCATTAGAATTGTCTCCAGCACAAGACTTCCAATTTTAAAGAAAGTTTCTTAGCATTAAAAGCTGAAGATTTAAAATATATTTCTGGCTTAATCATTATTGTTAGGGTGTGCCGACAGTACATATTTCCTTGTCTCTCTCTCACCATTGTGTTACACATGAGATTAAATTCCGAATTGGTTATCTCCCCTGATTGACCCTTTATTCATAAAGGTACACCATTAGAATTGTCTCCAACACAACACTTCCAATTTTAAAGAAAGTTTCTTAGCCTTATATAGCAAGATGGGTATATTATCCTGACTTTTGTGAGCTAGAACTACTATGTTAGAAAAGGAGGAAGAAGGAAATAAGGGAGAGAGTAAAGGTTTAAAAAATAGTGATGAGCAAAACAGGATGAACGATGGTTTGACCATAGCGTGACCCCAAATGGAGAATTGAGTGTCAACCGGAAGTTTCGGGTGTTGACCGGAAGTCACGTGGTGACGTGGAACGACGAAGAAAAGGACGAGTCTCTTTTTGCTTTCGGGCGCGTAGGGGAACGGACGGGCCTTTGGTGCCTAGTATGGGGTCACAGTAATCAAGTAGTGTTCTCTCTCTCTTTCTGCCTTTCCTCCTCTCTGATACAGCACACGAGGCGAGCACGATAATAAAGGCTAGCAGTTGTGACTACATATTTCTCGCGTTGTAATTTTTATCAACAAGAATACATTTTTAGTACCGTGAATATATCGCCGCCACCACTGCAGTCCCGTTATGTATATTGCTTTGGGTACTGTGATCAGATATACAACAACGTTACAGATATCGTTTTAGTGCCCGGAAAAAAGGGACAACGTTACACTTAAAAGCACAAGATTTTAAAAGGTATTTCCAGTTTAATTATCATTGTTAGGGTGTGCCGACAGCACAGATTCCCTTGACTTTCTCTTTGTGTTACACATTAGATTAAATTCCCTATTGGTTATCTCCCCTGAATGACCATTTATTTATAAGGGGTACACCATTAGAATTGTCTCCAGCACACAAGAATTCCGGATTTAAACAAAGTTTCTTAGCATTAATTTCTTAAAATTTATAAGTTATTTCCAGCTTAATAATCATCATCGTCAGGGTGTGCTGACATTATGGATTCCCCTGACCCACTCTCTTACTGTTGTGTTACACATGATTGAATTCACTATTGTTTATCACCCCCTAAGGCCTTTTGTTTATAAGGATACACCATTAAAATTAGTATTATCTGCATTATTCGGACTATTGTCCCCATCTTCATTGTTATTTGTACAACGTTTCGGCCGATATGCTCTCCGGACTTCTTCAGGCATTTCTTATTGGACTCGGGAACTTTCTTGTCATAATCAGGAGCCATCACACAACCTCGAACTTAACCCTTTATAATGTCCTCGGGGTATCCTGTTCTCATTTCGCTAACCATAGCTGGGGTAGGAGTTGTGTTAATTATTTTTCTATGTTACTGCCGCTACTCAGGATTGAACCCGGAATCCAGAGATAACTGTCACTTAGAACTGTCTTAACCTAACTACATTATCCACTAGGCCATGTGTCCAATTGGACAATTGGGCGTGAATTTTGGGAACTTATAAACCTAATGTCTTGATTTGGCTAGAATATCTACCTATTCATTTTTATGTATGATTTTTTACAAGAAATACCTGAAGAAGGCTGGAAGGCATATCGGGTGAAACGTTGTACAAATATCAATGAAGATGGGGACAATAGTCCGAATAATGCAGATAATACTAATCATCAAGCCTCATCTCAAACATTCAGAGAAAGACCATTAAAATTGTCTCCAACACAAGACTTCCAATTTTAAAATAAGTTTCTTAGCCTTAAAAGCTGAAGATTTAAAAGATATTTCTGGCTTAATCATTATTGTTAGGGTGTGCCAACAGCACAGATCCCCTTGACACTCTCTCACCATTGTGTTACACATTAGATTAAATTCCCTATTTTTTTTTTTCATCATTAGGTTATGCTGACAGCACATATTCCTTTGACTCATACTGTTGTCTTACACATTAGATTTGATTCCCTATCGTTAATCTCCCCCTAATTGCACTTGGTTTATAAGGGTACACCATTAGAATCGTCTTCAGCACAAGACTTGTGGATTTAGAGAAAGATTCTTAGTATTAAATGTTCAATATTCAAAAGTTATTTCTGGCTTAATTATCGTCATAGGGGCACATGCTGGCAGCACCAGATCCCTTAATTCTCTTTCTCTCACTGTTGTGTTACATATTAGATTAAATTTCCTAGTGGTTATCTCCCCTTATTTGAGGCATTTCTTTATTAAATAATCTCCTTTTTATCGAGACCAGATTAAGGGCAGAGATGGAGAGAGACAATGAAAAGAGAAAAGAAAATGTAGAGAAGGGAAAGAAAGGAAAAAGAATGAGGACATGAATGTAAGAGACAAAAGAAAAAGAAGAAAAAGAAGGAAAAGAGAGGAGAGAGAGAGACACACACACACACAAGGAAAATATATAAGTAAAAAAGAAAAGCAAAGAGACAGAGACAATAAAAAGAGAAAAGAAAATGTAGAGAAGGGAAAGAAAGGAAAAAGAATGAGGACATGAAAATATGAGGAAAAGGAAAAAGGTTATGAATGTAAGAGACAGAAGGAAAAAGAAGGAAAAGAGAGGAGAGAAGAGAGACACACAAGGAAAATATATAAGTAAAAAAGAAAAGCAAAGAGACAGAGACAATAAAAAGAGAAAGAAACAATGAAAAGACAAAAACAATCTTTAGAGAGAGAAAGAGAGAGAATGAAAAGAGAAGAAGAAAGACAGAGAAGAGAGGGAGAGGCAATAAAAAGAGGAAGAGAAAAACAGAGAGAAAAGAAGAAGAGGAAAATAAAAATAAAGAGAGAGAGAGAAAATGAAAAGAGGAGAAAAGGAAAATGAAAAGAGGAGAAAAGGGAAATGAAAAAAGAAAGAGAAAGAAAGAGAAAGAAAGAAGAAGAAAGTGAGAGAGACAATAAAAAGAGAAAAATAAAAATAAAGAGAGAGAGAGAGAATGTGAAAAGAGGAGAAAAAGAAGAAAGAAAGAAAGAAAGAAGAAAGTGAAAGAGACAATAGAAGAGGAAGAGAAAAATAAAAATAAAGAGAGAAAGAAAATGAAAGAAATGAAGAAAGAAGAGAAAAAAAGAGAGACAAGAGAAAGAGAAAAAGAAACATTAAAAATAGAAGAAAGAGATTATAAAGAAATAGAAAGAGAATGAAAAGAGAAGAGAAAAAGAAAAAGTGAATGTGAAAAGAAAAAAAGAGAGAGAAAGTGAGCCACAATAAAAAGGAAAAAAAAGAAGAGGAAGACATCATGGGAAAAGAAAGAGGAAAATAAGGAAGAAAGAAAGAGAGAAAATGAAATTTCAGGAACTTTACATATATCTAGCTTGTATTTTTTTATTTTTTAATTCTGCCTCATCTATTCAATATTCTTACGCGAGTCTAGTCACTGCAAGCCTTGTTTTTCTCAATTGAATTCATGTCAAACATTGTTCTACCAACTTAGCAAAGAGTGGAATCAAATGTAAGTTGAGAGACAAGGATTTATATACAAACGTTTTTGGATTTCTGTTTATGAGATCAGATAAAAAAAATAGATAAACAACAGGAAAGAGATTCAAAGAGAATTTGTTTGAAAGAAAGAGATAAGAAAAAGAAAAAGGGTGGAAAATTGTTAACAAAAAGAAAGAAAGAAAAAAAAGAAAGAAAATTATGCCGCCAAAACACCTACACTAAGAATGAGAACATAGAAAGGAAAAAGAAAAAAGAAACAAAAAGGAAAAAGAAAAAAAGGAAAAAAACAAAAAAAGAAGAAATAAGAAAGAAAAAGAAAAGAAAGAAAATGAAAAGAAAGAAAGAAAGAAAAAAAATGAGAAGAAGAAAATGGCACCATTAAAAAACCTACACTAAGAATGAGAACATAGAAAGGAAAAAGAAAAAAGAAACAAAAAGGAAAAAACAAAAAGGAAAAACAAAAGAAGAAGAAACAAAAAGAAATAAGAAAGAAAGAAGAAGAAAAGAAAAAAAAAGAAGAAGAAAATGGCACCGCCATTACCTACACTAAGAATGAGTGCAAAGAAAGAAAGACAGAGAAAGAAAAAAGAAAAAAACAGAGAAAAAGAAAGAAGAAAAAGAGACAGAAAGAAGAAAAAAAAGAAAAAAAAAAGAAGAAAACGGCTTTATCAAAATATCTACACTAAGAATGAGTGCAAAGAAAAAGAAGGAAAGAAAGAAAGAAAAAAGAAAGGAAAAAGAAAGAAAGAAAAAGAAAGGAAAAAAAAGAAAGGAAAAAGAAAGGAAAAAAAAGAAAGGAAAAAGAAAGGAAAAAAAAGAAAGGAAAAAGAAAGAAAGGAAAAAGAAAGAAAGGAAAAAGAAAGAAATAAGAAAAAATAAGAAGAAAATAGCACTGTCAAAATACCTACACTAAGAATGGGTGCAAAGAAGGAAAAAGAAAGAATTAAAAAAACGAAAGAAAGAAAAAATAAAGAATAAGAAGAAAATGGCTTTATCAAAATATCTACACTAAGAATGAGTGCAAAGAATGAAAAAGAAAGAAAGAAAGAAAGAAAGAAAAAATAAGAAAAAGAAAGAAAGAAAGAAAAAGAAAGAAAGAAAGAAAGAAAAAGAAAGAATGAAAGAAAAAGAAAGAATGAAAGAAAAAGAAAGAATGAAAGAAAAATAAAAAGAAAAAAGAAAAAATAAGAAGAAATGGCATTGTCAAAATATCTACACTAAGAATGAGTGCAAAGAAAGACACCCCACCCCCCAAAAAGAAGAAAGATCAACTTCCCTTCAACCTGACTGCACAGCAAGTAACTTTCATTCCAACATTTTAAGCAAGAAACGCACGTTCAATTAATTCCCAATGCTTATTTGCATTAGAAGACGATAAAAAAGGTGGAGGATAAGATAAACAAGAAAATCAAAGCTTGAATTTCAATGGCCAGCCCCACGGCCCCCACAGTCCTCTGGCAAAGAACAACAAGTGTCTAGGGGAGGAGGAGGAGCATTCAAAGTGATTTTCTTTTTGACTAACCAGAAGAGAACCCCTTTGGTTTGAATTCAAAGTTTTCCTTCTCTTAGACCATACTAAGGTTAAAAAAATCCCACTGACTATTTACCCATAGCTGGTTGGCTGGATTTTTACAGCATGTCAACCCTTGGGTTATTTTATGCTGAAGATGTTTTGTTTTATTAAGTTTTGATAGATATATAAAAAAAATTTTAAACATTTTTTTTAAAACACACTTTATAAACACATTATTTTCTATTTAATCCATAGATGAGACACTAACAGGTACTACCACTCCGGGTCAGAGTGGACCTGGGTTTAATGAAGGGGTATTTTACATTCCCCAGAGAACCAGAATTGGAACTTCCCCAACAGATAGAGTTTAACATCATACCCAAGACATTAAGATCCTAGGTTTGGTTTGGTTTGTTTTGTTTTACGGCATATCAACCTCGGTGGGTTATTTAATGCCGACAAAGTTGTGAAATAAATTCATTCTTAATGCATAATACAATTTTGTTTATAAACTTATGTTTTCTATTTAACCCATAACAGGTACTACCACTCTGGGTCAGAGTGGACCAGGGAGCAATGGTGATGAACGGGCGCTCCACATTCCCCAAACCTCCAGAACTGGAACCTCACCATCAGATAGAGTTTAACATCATTCCCAGGACATGTAGACCCTCAGTCACTGCCTTCTAGCACCCATATGATAGAAAGGGTTGGGGCTTGCCATAAGGGCAATAGGGTTGGGAAAATCATATAGGTGCTAGGGCTTGACGTGACCAGCCGATTGATTGGAGGGGGCCTCTCTGACCACCCGTCTAGCCCAAGATAGGGCCAAAGTAGAGTATTGCAAGTCATGGACTGCTCATCCACCTGGGCTCTATCCTTAAGCATCACAGGTCGCCAACCACGGCCAATTCTAATGCCCCACCGACAGGGCGGCTAACAGATAGAGTTTAACATCATACCCAAGACATTAAGATCCTAAGCCACTACCTTCTAGCATATATGATAGAAAGGGTTGGGGCTTTGCCATAAACACCATAGGGTTGGGACAGTCGTATAGGTGCTAGGGCTTGATATGACCAGCCGATTGATTGGAGGGGGGCTCCTCTAACCACTCGTCTAGCATAAGTAAGGGCCAAAGTGGAGTGTTGCTTGTCATGGACTGTTCAGCCACTAGGGTTCCATCCTTAAGCATCACAGAAAGGTGGAAGTAGAATGTAGTTTTTTTTTTTTGTTTTTTTTTAAATAACAAGAAGAGAACCTGTTTAGTTTGAATTCAGAGTTTTCCTTCTCTTAGACCATACGATAAGATTATTGTGTTAGTATAGCATTCAATTCTAAGACTAACAACAAGAAGAAAGGAATTAATACTTCCTTTAATTCAAACAATTTATTGGCTAGCACATGAAATAACAAATAACAATATAAAGTCCTTACTGTATATGAAAAATTTTGAGTTTAAGGGACTTACCGGGGCGTTGGAGAAGATATGTTAAGGTGATTTCTTGGAGCCCTTCAAATCGCTGCCTCGTGGAACCGCTGGTGGAATCTATCTGCCTGGGCTTTTGAATATTGTGCCTAAAACTCTGGGCTCATCACGTGATTGGTATATCCAATCACAGAGCCTCTCCCTCACTCACTCTATATACAGGAATAACCATTTTACTGACCCAACAAGATTAAAGAACCCACAAACTATTTACCCATAGCTGGAGGGAGAATAATTGGATGTGTACCTTTCCAAAGGGTATTAGCACTATATGAAATGCAAACAGCCTCATCCGGGATTTGAACTTGTCTTACTGTGTACATTTCCTACAACAGTAACCATTACATACAATGCATTTACTTAAGACTGGGATAATATTTTAGAAAACACAGGAGCAGTATTGAACTTGGTACCTTGCGATTCCTAGGCAGATGCTCTACCGACTGAGCTAAATCAGCCCCTTGTTTACTGTAACCCAGTTATATTATTTATGTAAGTTTAACCCTGAGTAAACTAGAACATATATATCCCGGGGGTTGGAATTTTATTTTCCTTCACCGTAAATATATTATTTCTAACATAAACATTTCAGAGCAGAGGTGAATTTTTTTGGTAAATATTTCACGCTGAAAAAATGTTGCTTAGAAACATTGTTTCCAAACTGTTATAACTTCAAAAAATACAAACACACACACAATATATATATATATATATATATATATATATATATATATAAAGTAATCCAAATGACTGGTTGTAAGGGATGATTCTATTTGGGATCTTCGAAATCTCACTGTATAACCATACTGTATTGCAAACATATACTCATACAAGGATTTTTATAAATCCCTAAAGAGAGCTCAATGTATAATAATCAATAAATTAAATTATATACAGAGCAATATTTAACTTTCAAAGAAAGAAAAACTTAACAAACCATCATTCCGTTATAATTTTTATTTCAACCAGAAACTCAAAAAAATTTCAAAAAAAATTTTGAGAACCTTTTTTTTTTGTAAAACCCGCCTGATGAGGCTAGAACTCAATTTTTTTTTAGTTTCTGGTTGAAACAACAAAATTCAAACCATTTTGTGAACATATTGAACTTGCTAAAAAGAACCAGCCTCCTATCAAGGATGTAGGCTTGTAGACCAACAAAAATTACCTACATTAACATTTGATCTGCGGATTTCAGCAGATATCTAAACATGTGTAGGAGTTATTTTCATATTTGCCTGGGGAGTTGTCTGCCTGTTTAGTGTCGCTGGTTCCCGCTAGGGGCCTTGTGGATTTAAGCGGCTGATTTGAACTTCTCTTGCTCTTTGCCTGCTCGACCTATGAGACACAATGAGGTAGTCTTATGACTACCCCTTTCTTGGTGGGGCTTTGGCCCCCCCCCCTTACATTACTGTAAGTGATTTATACAGCATGGACTATTATTAGTCTCATGTCTGTACCTATATATTATGTGACTTTTATGTATGTATGTATGTACACTATTCTATCTTCTATTCTTTATGTATCTCGTCATATCCATGTGCTGTATACCTATTAAATGTTTTGTCCCTCAACTTTTGTCGGAGTTTGTTTGCGTTCCAACGAGTTATGACCTTGTCATAACCTTTGAATCTTACACATGCATCCTTAGGCCCAATTTCTAATAGAAACAAAATCTAAAATGATACCCAAAAGAGCTACATACATAACAGCCATACCGCCACAAAGAAGAAATAAAACAAAAACAATTTTGGCATAAAATAACCCAATGCCATAAAAACCAACCAGCCAACCAAGAATATTAGCCAATATGAAGTAGGTTAAATAAAAACAAACATTTGTTTTGATTGCAAAAAGGACTGCAATGAAAAGTAACAATCATTTTTATAGCAGACATGAAGTAAATCAACTAAGATATAAATTATATATACAAGCAAATATATGCACCCTCTGTAGGGTGAAAGTATTTAAGTTTTAATAGAATAAAATATCATATTAAATTAGAAAGGCTAATGAAACTAAATAAGAATGCAGATAAAAAGATTTCAAACAGATGGGAGCATAATCGAAAAATAGAACAACTTTGAAACTACCTCTTCCATCATTTTCCATCACTCCCGTCTTTCATCGCTAAATTTTCCTAATCTAAATATTTAGTTAAATTAAGAAGTAAAGAATAAAACACTCTAAGAATTAATCATGAAAAGTTTTTGCCAAGTAATAAATTCAAAATGGCTAACAATTATATATATATATATATATATATATATATATAAGTAAAGAAATAACAAAAGACTTAGAGATTTTGCTTTATAGTCTATTTCAGGGAGCTTAGACAAAGTTTAAAAAAATATTTAAAAAAAAAAATATATAAAAAAATATAAAAAATATTTTAAAAATATGAAAAAAATATTAAAAAATATAAAAATATTAAAAAAATCTATTTTTTTTAAATATATGAAAAAAAAAAAAAATCTATTTTCAAATGCCTTGAAAGTAATAAAGAATTCATCATTCGCATCTGATGAGTCGGGAGAGTTAGACACTTTGTCTAAGCTCCCTGAAATAGACTATAATGCTAAATCTCTAAGTCTTTTGTTATTTCTTTACTTATATATTTGCTCTGTGACTAACATTAAGAGCACACATTGAGCTCTCAAACTACGACAGGTTTTTAAAAAAACTCTTGTGTCATAAGGAAGATTTCTTCTCTGGACTTTTGGATTATATATATATATATATATATATATATATACGTTGATCACTCTGCTATCAGTGATAATTCAGCATAGATGTCTGCACACCTTCAAGGAGAAAATTATTTGTGGCCTCTCATAAAAATACATCCAGTTTATAAAGCAATGAAGTCAGTTCTGATTGGCCAATAATTATTAACAGTTCAGCTATTCAAATTATCCAACCATTATTAACACTAGAGCTAAGTAAATTACAATTTGCTTCCAGCGCCACCTTTCCTTGACTCCAAACTGCCAATTAATAAGGAGGAGACAACCCACAATCAGCAGACATTAACAATATATATATATAAATGCAGATACACACCCACATTGGATTCTGCATGAATGAATTACAAATTTGGGACCCCATAAGTGGCCATTCCCTTTAAATAGATTTGCATAAAAATAAGAAGCTATTTAACACAATTTGGCCATCTCGACAGCAATTTCTTCTAACTGATGTCCTTATTAATAGGTTGGTTGGAGTTTATGGCATGTCAACCTTTGTTGGGTTATTCTATGCCAAAGACATTTTGTATTATTCATCTTTTTTAACACAATTGTTTTTTAAAACTCAATTACTTTTTCTATTTAACCCATAGATGGGCATCTAACAGGAACTACAATTCTGGGTCATTTCAAGGAAAACCAAAATTAACGAACAGTCAATTTAAGGTTTGGTTTGGTTTGGTTTGGTTGATTGGGTTTTATGGCATGTCAACCCCTTGGGTTATTTTATGCCGAATACTTCTATTGGTAAAAAAAATGTTTAATGCTAACAAAGTTTTGAAATAATTTCATTTTTAATGGATAATACAATTTCGTTTATAAACTCATGTTTTCTATTTAACCCATAGATGGGACCCTAATAGGTACTACCACTCCGGGTCAGAGTGGACCAGGGAGCAATGGTGATGAAGGGGTGCTCCACATTCCCCAAACCTCCAAAACTGGAACCTCACCATCAGATAGAGTTTAACGTCATTTCCAGGACATGTAGACCCTCAGCCACCGCCTTCTAGCACCTATATGATAAGAAGGATTGGGGTTGCCATAAGGGCAATATAGGTGCTAGGGCTTGACATGGCTAGCCGATTGATCGGAGGGGGCCTCTCCGACCACCCGTCTAGCCCAAGAAAAGCCTAAAGTGGAATATTGCAAGTCATGGACTGCTCATCCACCTGGGTTCTATCCTTAAGCATCATGGGTCGCCACCCACGGCCAACAGGTGGCCCCATTGGGGGAGTCTTACCCCTCTGCAGAGGTGCAGTCGATGCATTCTAACGCCCCAGCCGATAGAGTTTAACGTCATTTCCAGGACATGTAGACCTGCAGCCACCACCTTCTAACACCCATATGATAAAAAGGGGTTGAGGCTTGCCATAAGGGCAATAGGGTTGAGAAAAATCATATGGATGCTAGGGGTTGACATGGCCAGCCGATTGATCGGAGGGGGCCTCTCCGACCACAACCCGTCTAGCCAAAGTAAGGTTCTAAGTGGAGTGTTACATGTCATGGACTGCTGATCCACCAAGACTCCTTCCTTAAGCATCACGGGTTGTCACCCACGGCCAACAGGTGGCCCTATTGGGGGAGTCTTACCCCTCTGCTGAGGTACAGTCGGTGCATTCTAACGCCCCACCGACAGGGCGGACAGTCAATTTAATGCATCCCTTGGTTTACGTCTTTCAAGTAACATGGAGACATCATCTCTACATTGGATGGCAACACTTTGAAATTAGTAAACCAATTCAGATACCTTGGTAGTAATATCTCCTCTATATATATCTGTCAATATACACATAAGAAAGGCAGGGATCTGTTATAGACAGATTATTGATAATATGGAAATCTGATCCCTCTGGTGTTGGTTGGTTGGTGGATTTTAATGGCATATCAACCTGTCTGGGGTTATTTCATGCCAAAAGGTTAGGAAGTAATATATTTTGTGCATTTATATTTACTGGTATGAGAGTAAACACAAGTAAGGCTGGTTGGTTGGAGGACTTTAACAGTATATCAACCCGTATGGGGTTATTTTATGCCAAGAGGTTAGGAAGTAATATATTTCATGCATCTATATTTACTGGTATGAGAGTAAACACAAAAATAAGGTTGGTTGGTTGGAGGACTTTAACGGCATATCAACCCTTATAGGGTTTATTTATGCCAAGAGGTTAGGAAGTAATATATTTCATGCATCTATATTTACTGGTATGAGAGTAAACACAAAAATAAGGTTGGTTGGTTGGGAGACTTTAACGGCATATCAACCCTTATAGGGTTATTTTATGCCAAGAGGTTAGGAAGTAATATATTTCATGCATCTATATTTACTGGTATGAGAGTAAACACAAAAATAAGGTTGGTTGGTTGGAGGACTTTAACGGCATATCAACCCTTATAGGGTTATTTTATGCCAAAGGTTAGGAAGTAATATATTTCATGCATCTATATTTACTGGTATGAGAGTAAACACAAAAAATAAGGTTGGTTGGTTGGTTTATTTTAACGGCATATCAACCCGTATGGGGTTTTTTTATGCCAAAGGTTAGGAAGTAATATATTTTGTGTATCTGTAATTTACTGCTATGAAGGTAAGCACAAAAGTAAATTTGGTTGGTGGATTTTAACGGCATATCAACCTGTCTGTGGTTATTTCATGCCAAGATGTTAGGAAGTGATATCTGTTGTTGAAGAATAATTAAAGTTCCAATTACCGTCGAACTGGGAAGACAAGGCAACAAACGGTTGTAACTGAAATACAAACCCGAATGCTACAAAGTCCACTGCAAAATGACAAAGTATATATAAGACTCCACAATGTCATTCAAATCAAGCAGTCAAGCAGCCAATCAGAATTCAAGGAATGGAATCACCCGAATCACCCAGATTCATTTTATTCCTATTTATACCAACTGTCTTGGACACTGCTTGAGTTCTACTTAGCTGCTGTTATTAAAACCAACAGTAGAATAACTGACTTCAATAGTTGTGAATCTATATTTACTTGTATGAGGGTAAACACAAAAGTAAGGTTGGTTGGTTGGTTGGTTGGTTTTAATGGCATATCAACCCATCTGGAATTATTTCATGCCAAGAGCTTAGGAAGAAATATATGTTTTGCATAAATCTTTTAGTTGGTATCTGTAGACAGACACACAGACAGACGAGCAGGGAATGATTAATAGTTTACTCACCCTGTGCAACCTACGTTTTTTTTTTTTTTCTCGTCTCCACCCACCTATGCTCTATATTTGCCGCCCACATATGGGACTATAATAATAAAGTGTGACTGCTTTAGAAGGACACCTGAATGTTGAGGGTGAGAGGTGAGGGGGGGGGAGGGACGGTGGTTGTAAATCATTTAATCTGTTTGAGGTTTCAGGAAGAAATCTATATTCATCCAAAGATGGAGGAAAAAAAGATTGTCTGCTATTCTTACATTCAGACTAGAATACAAAAGAAGGAAAAGATGGGAAAAATAAACAAACAATAAAAAAAGATGAAGGGTTTCATTTATTGTCAGTTGTTTTGTGGGAGGATGTGCTATAGGGATTACACTTATTATCAATTAACTATTTATATATATATATATTATATATATATAATATATATATATATATATATATGTATGTATATATGGGTGATTGGTGTAATGGTTTGAGTCATAGGAAATGGACTTAGTTGATCCAAGTTCAAATTCTGGATGAGGCTGTTTGTATTTTACATTGTGCTAATACAATTGGGAAAGGTATGAATTCAAGTATTCTCCTTCTAAAACATAAAGTCTGATTATTTAAGGGAGCCACGCACAAACCAAAGCTCATACAGTGTCTAGTGTAAAAATTACGGGATCATACATAATAAATATAAGTGTAAATACTTGGTAAAAAACATTAGATTTATAAGTACCAAAAATTCAATCTGAATTGTCCAGTTGGACACATGGCGTAACGGAATCTTGTGAATACAGTGAAAATCATCTGGAAGTTGCAAGTTTAATCCATACTACAGGCGAAAATAACATAGAATACTTAACTCAGACCCGGTTATGATTAATATTCTCCTTCTAGCTATAGGTAAATAGTAGGGCAGATTGGATTCTTTAACATTGGATAGGTAACCAGTCTAGGAGAAAGAAAACTCTGAATTTGGTTAAACTCCGCTCAAGAAATTGGCATTGAGTCACATCCTGCTTGTGCGGATGGGTTGGTAAATATATATATATATATGTGTGTGTGTGTGTGTGTGTGTGTGTTAAAATAGGGAAATAAATTCAATGGTATGTAGAAATAAGAAAAAAAAACTTATTATAAAAGATAGATCTATTTGTAGATGGTGAAGTCAGTGTTAAAACACAAATTTTTTAATGTCGACTTCATCTACAAATTTATTAGAATACTTTGTTTTTCTTATTTCTACATTTTATATATACATATATATAATAATAATAATAGTGTAAAAGAATTAAGGGTCTACCCTGGTTTTGATCTAGATCCCATCAGGACCCTACCCTATACTTGATTAAGTCGATGTCATTACTTAGTTAAACTCCAAAATGAATTGCTTACTATATAATTTTAATAGTCCAACTTGGACACTATATATATATATATATATATATATATATATATATCTACTAACCCCTCCGCGTGAGCAGGATGTGACACAAGGTCAATTTCTTAAGTGGAGTTCAACGGGTTTGAATTCAGAGTTTTCCTTCTCCTAGACCAGTTGCCTAACCGAGGTTAAAGAGCCCAATCTGCCCTACTACTTATCCATAGCTGGAGGGAGAGTAGGATTCATACCTTTCCCAAGGGTATTAGCACTAAGTGAAATACAATTACCACATCCAGGATTTGAACTCGGGGCGACGAGTCCATTTACCATGACTTTAACCATTATACCATGCACTATATATATATATGTGTGTGTGTGTGTGTGTGTGTGTGCGCGCGTGAGTGAGGGTAAGATTGTTGCAGACCCAATGAGAGAAAAGTAAATATTTTCTAATAAAAATGGTCCATAAATTAGTTTGAATTTTATTTTTTCAGTAAGCATGAAATTTGTTTTAGATACTTTAAAGGTGTAAGTAAAATTTCTTTGGTATTTTTTTTTCTTTTTCAAATAAGAAAAGTTTTACACTGCGCATTCACAGTCTCTAGATAATGTGCGTGATGCATATTTTTGCACACACTTAATATGTAATCACATACATACATACTTTGTTTTTTTTAGTTGTTTTTCTCCCCTTTTTCATTAATATATAAAAGTACCTTCAAAACTGAACCACTTACTTTACAAATGCCCAATTTTTTGATTCAAGATTTTTTTTATTTGAAAAAATGTTTGTCATTGTATATTTTTACATTTATTTCCATTATGTATGTCATTTTTTATTCACGAAATTTTGAATGAATAAAAAAAACAAAATTATGACAATATTATTTATAATTTAGATTCATTCAATTATTATGCATATATTCTGGGGAATTTCTAAAGGTTTAAGATATATATATATATTATACATACACCTGCTTTAGCATGAGTATATTTTACTTATTTACATTATATATATATATATATATATATATATATATGCACACACAAACATTTACCCATAGACACTCACATACAAATTTATACATGAACACAAACACACATATATTAATATATACACATGAACACACAAACATATATATATATATATATATATATATATATATATATACACACACTTATAAACATGAACACTTATATATATATATATATATATATATATATACATGCATACATATACACACACACTTATAAACATGAACACTTATATATATATATATATATATATATATATATATATATATACATGCATACATATACATGAACACTTTATATATATATATATATACATGCATACATATACACACACACTTATAAACATGAACACTTATTTATATATATATATATATATATATATACATGCATACATATACATGAACACTTATATATATATATATATATATATATATATACATATATATATATACATGCATACATATACACACACACTTATAAACATGAACACTCATATATATATATATATATATATATATATATATATATATATATATATATATGAATATGCATGTGTATATGCACACAAAGTAGATATATATTAGGAGATATGTAAATACATAAGTAAATTACCAAATGTATATAATATATATATATATATATATATATATATATATATATCTCCATGTGTGTGTGTATACAAATAAATGTAATAAAAGGAAAAATATCAATTATATAAAAGAAGCCAAACTGTACCTCTCTCTGCAACTAAAAACCCAATTAAAAAAACTGAAAAAAAAAAGCCCCTCCCCACCCACCCCCAAAAAAAACACACACACCTTTTTCCCAGAAAAAAACCTTTCAAATGCAATCAGCTTGGAAAGCATTTCTCATTATTTTATGCAATTATGTCCACAACACTGACCTTGAGCAAGTTTCTCTCTTAAATCTTTTAATTTAATTCTCTATTTTGTTTTTGTTTTCTCCCCTTGTTTTTTTTTTGGGGGGGGGTATTACTAAGAAAATTATTTCAAAATAGTGTAGATACTTGCCTAATATCTGTGGTCACAAATAATTAAAAAAAGGGTTGTAAAGAGATATGAAACTAACCAAAATGATCAAGTGCACTTATATTCAGGGGTGGTTTTAAGTCACCCCAGGTCAAAGTGGACCTGAGTGTAATAGCAATGAAGGGGTACTCCACACAGTTTTAAGTCACCCCAGATCAAAGTGGACCTGAGTCTAATAGCAATGAAGGGGGTACTCCACACAGTTTTAAGTCACCCCAGATCAAAGTGGACCTGAGTGTAATAGCAATGAAGGGGGTATTCCACACAGTTTTAAGTCACTCCAGGTCAAAGTGGACCTGAGTGTAATAGCAATGAAGGGGGTACTCTACACAGGGCCAGTTTTAAGTCACCCCAGATCAAAGTGGACCAGTTTACAATAGCAATGAAACTAACCAAAATGATCAAGTGCACTTATATTCAGGGGCGGTTTTAAGTCACCCCAGAGAAAAATGGACCTGGGAGCAATAGCAATGAAGGGGGTACTCCACACAGTTTTAAGTCACCCCAGGTCAAAGAGGACCTGAGTGTAATAGCAATGAAGGGGGTACTCCACACAGTTTTAAGTCACCCCAGATCAAAGTGGACCTGAGTGTAATAGCAATGAAGGGGGTACTCCACACAGTTTTAAGTCACCCCAGGTCAAAGTGGACCTGAGTGTAATAGCAATGAAGGGGGTACTCCACACAGGGCCAGTTTTAAGTCACCCCAGATCAAAGTGGACCAGTGTACAATAGCAATGAAGGGGGTACTCCACACAGTTTTGTCACTCCAGTTCAAAGTGAACCAGGGTTTAATAGCTAATGAAGCAAGGACGAACTCATTAGTGACATTCTCCATAGGCATGCCAGTGTGGACCATCCAGGAAAGACCTACATTGACCAGCACTGCACAGATACTCAATGCTGTGCAGAGGACCTCCTGTGGCTGATGACAGATAGGGATGGTTGGTAAAAGATTCTCATGGATATTCATGCTACTAGCATGACATGATGATGATATACCCCAAGCAAGGGCAGAAACACAGCTTGCAAAAGATAAAACCAATGACTTTGTTTTTGGCAATTATGTTTTAAAGAAAGTTGCTTAGAAAAGAATATAGACATTCATTCCTTTTTTTTTTTTTTTCAAGCAAACTAAAAGTAAAATGTTCATCTATTGGTGAACAATACTAAACAGCTGCAAGTGTCGTGTTTGACAAATACAAGTTGATGTAGAGAAGAGATAAAAACAAACACTTAATACAAAAAAGAAAAGAAAAAAAAGAACCGTTTATAAACAGAGAAAGTTATTTCAGTCTCCAATTGTATAGCATCATTCTTTGATGCTTACAGCACTTACAAACAATGTCTTGGTGGGCTGGAGAACTTTTAGCCGTAAGAAATTAGTTTGTTGAAATTGAATACTTGTTATTCATGTCGAAAGAAAAAGAAAGTGAACTGAAGAGGCCATTATATTCTTTTTATAGGAAACATTGAAACTATTTTCATCCTTGATTTAATAAGATGTTTGAATTCATTCACAAGGAATAAAATAACTGTTTATGTAACCCTTGATATCACAGGTAGGCCTATTGAACCAATAGAGAACAAACTCTAATTCAATCAAATAGTGTATATATATATATATATATATATATATATAAGGGGCCGGGTTAGCTCAGTCGGTAGAGCGTTCGTCTAGAAACCACAAGGTTCCTAGTTTGATCCCGTTCCTCGCCAACTCAGCGTATGAGTAGCACAAGGATCTGTGCGGTAAAGTAAGGAGCTGATGGTAGGTGTGGCGCTCCACCTCAGACGCAAAAAAACAATCTCCTTGGTCTGGCACTAGTGAAAAGGGGATAGACTCCCTTGCTGATTGGCTGATACCGACTTTAGGCCGACTCGACCACTTTACTTACTTATATATATATATATATGACACAAAAAAGAGAAGCGCGCCCATTTCTGAAAACTGTCTCTGAAGATAAAGGTTTACTTTGAAATCGATAAGACAAAAAAAAAACAAACATCTTTTTGTTTTTAGTTTTTATATGCATTGTATTGGTCTTCATATCATTAATATATAATAACATACTTAACAATGCTTCAAGCAAATTACCAATTACTATTATATATATTAGTAGTTTTTTCTAGTATTGGAGAATTGAAAATAAACTATTTGATTACAGGTGTAAAAGCTGTATTCATTCATTATAGGGTACAATATATTTAAGCTGTGATTGTTACCATTGGTCTCAAAGCAGTGTGTTAGCCACTTATCATCAAGACAATGCACATTTTCTTGACAATACGTGTCTCTCTCTCTCTCTCTCTCTATATATATATATATATATATATACAAGGTGTCATAAATGTATCAAGATTTAAGCTGTATTTACCAAGATAGAAATTCACAATGAATGGAACGTTCATTTTTTTAGAATACAAGGTGTGTCATAAAAGTGCCGAATTTGAAGCTGTATTTACCAAGAAAGAAATGAACAATAAATGGAACATGAATTTTTTTTCAGAATACAAGGTGTGACAAAAGTACAAAAAAATCTCAATACTTTTTTTAACACACCTTGTATATACACACACACACACACACTGTATGACATTAAAAAAAACACATATTGCAACTAAGAGGGTTTTTTTTTTATAATCAGGCGATATTGCGCTCTTCAGAATTATAAGTGTTATGAGTGTGTGGTACACAGAAGGCACGGAACGTAAAATAGAATTGGATTTATATTACAGAAGATCACAGAAATCCATAGAACAATAAACTTAACAAAGATATCTTTGAAAATGTTGATTCTTTTTTTTTTTTTTGTTTTTTTATACAGACATTCACATGCCACTTTTGGATGAAAGAGTCTCGGAGTAACAGCAGATGATAAAAACATAAACAAAAAAAAAAAAGATAAATAAATAAAAACACATAAAACAACATGTAAAAAAAAAAAAAAAAAATTGAGTGTCGAGATTTGTTGAATGAAGAAGCTTTCTCTATCTTCCGCCATTGGAGAGCAAAGCCACATGATTTCGGGGTTGAAAAGGCCTTTAATCTCTCGTTTCTTTGATAGAAGGCATGAAATGATGGATTGAATCAAACAGAATTTTTTAGTGTTTAATGGTACGAGAAGAAGACACGTAACATCAAACACGATACAAATAGATTGGATATTATAAAGTCAGTTGGTCAACATTTTTCACAAACATACAAACAGATCAATTTAGTTTCCAGTCCCGGTATGTAAATTTATTCCCCCACCCCAACACAAACGCACACACACTCAAACGGTTGATTCCGGTAAAACTTTTACGAGTTTTATGAAAATTGGTTTGAGTTTGAGTTTGAGTTTTGTTTAACGGCATATCAACCTCTGTGGGTCATTTAATGCCAAAAAGGTTATTTTAAGGTAGTGGTTATGTTCTGTTATATTTTGTTGAAAAGGTTGCTTTTTTTAATAAAATTTAAAATGTTTTCAGGGTTTGTATTCTTGAAGATGTCTTTCAGGTTTCTAGCTTGATAGTAATTTGCGCGGATATGTTTAAGTCTGTTACAATTTAGAAGGATATGCTTGGTTGTAAGTTGTACTTTGCATGTTGGGCACACTGGGGCACCCTCCCCTTTTAACGGGTACGAATGGGTAATGTGGGTGTGCCCAATACGCAATCTGGCGAGTATTACTTCTTCTCTTCTAATACTTCTGTGGCCCATCGGCCACTCTCCAATAACTTCTTGTATTTCATGGAGCTTGTTTTGAGTCAGATTGTCCCATGATTTCTGCCATTTGTCTAATATAAATTTGTTTATGATTGGTTTCAGATCTGTATATGGGATTTTAGATTTGCTCATATGTGTCTGAAGTGCCTTTCTTGCGGCTTTGTCTGCTTTTTCATTTCCTTGGATACCAATGTGACTTGGTATCCAGAAGAATATAATGTTATTATTTTCAGAGAGGGTGTTTAGTTTGTTTAATTTCTAGATTTCTGTGCCAAATCTATGAAAGGATATTATTTCCTGATTTCAATACAAACTCCATCTATCAATCAGCAGGTATCAATATCAGCATTCTTTTTCATTATTTGTGGATTGCTCAACATCAGTGATAAAGCAGTTATATATATGATGGACCCTCCCGTCGATCGACGTATGAGTGTTCATACAATGAACATCCATACATTGATTTGTTTATAGTGGTGAAGGCTTGTGTTGGACCATCCAACACTTTTTGGCACAGGCGATAGGAAAGAATTGGTGCATCAAGGGTTGCCACAAACCCAATCAACGACCGGCCTCTAGGAATTTTGAATTCAGAGTTATCCCTCTCCTAGACTGGTTACCTATCCAAGGCTGAAGGGCCCAGTCTGCCCTACTATTTAACCCATAGCTGGAGGGAGAATATATGGATTCAGACCGTTCCTAAGGGTATTAGCGCTATGTGAAATGCCAACAGCTTCATCTAGGAATTGAACTCGAATCAACGAGTCCATTTTCCATGACTCTAACCACTAGCCCACGCGCCTCCATCCATATATCTATCTATCTATCTATATATATATATATATATATATATAAAGATTTTTTTTTATAGTGTGTTAGAAGCATTAATTATAAAATGTAATAAGATTTTTTTTTTGAAGGCAAAATAATGCAAATTTATGTTGAAAAACATATTTATTTAAATTTTCTTTTTTTTCGTCTTAATATTTTCGGAGTAAAATCCATCTTCAGAGAGTTCTACATAGAGTTGAAAAGTCTCCATCCGTGTTTATTAAAATCAACTGTGGTCTAATTCCATTGAATTTGATGGAGATTTAAAGTTCGGCAGAGATCGTAGAGTTCCGTTAAGACCCGTGAGGTGTTGCATTTATAACCCGTCGGTCGCTCCCGAGCTGAAGGGCTCACAGAATCTCCGAAATTGGCCGTCAAGATCGGATTTTCTGCATCAACCACGGATTGCAGGGTATCTATATTTGCTGGAAGTCTAGCCGAATGCCCCACGTTGTGCTAAGATCTCAAACGACTAGAAATCTGCTATAGAAACTGATTTCCGAGATTAATGGCGGCCGATTGGTCACATGAAAAAAAATAACGAATCTTTTCTTTTTAAAAAAATCAACAACATTTATATTCGAAAATATAAGAATACAAATAATTACTTCTCAAGGTTGGTGGGAGTGATGTGCCCGTAATTAAATACTTCTGGTCTTCTGCAAAGTATTGTGCAAAACAGTTCGTAAGTTGACTAAGTTTTCAAAATGGTCTTAGCTGAAGTCAGTTACTCTCGGCTCTCCGTATTGCGTTAATCTTGTCAGCTAGCCCGACTCTCAGGTGATCACAACTTCATCTGCCCGTTTGGCCTCATCTGCCTATTCGGCCTCTTCTCAGCTACCGTTCTCAAGCACGCCCGGCTTCGTTCTGATCTCTCGTCAAGATCGTCTCAGTTTAAATAATATTTCAATCGGAAATTCTTATTTCCGGTCAGCGTGGAAATATTAGGAATTTTCTTTACTTCCGATTTTTTTATCTCTTTTTTTAAGTGTCTTCCAGACAATCATGATCAATCTCTTCCGAGCGACATCAGTCTAGCTACTTCAAAGGATCGTCTCGCGTATCAGAGGATAAGTACCGCTGACTAATCCATGTGCTATCTCTTCCGGCTACTTGACTGGATTCACCCCAGGGGTCTTCTGACCTACTTAAGATTCCACCCCCGCTACGGACATCTCAATCGCGGCCTTATAATTCTGACCCAAACGATCGGAAGATTTTAACTTCCGATTTCTTTCTTTCTTTCTTTTTCTATTTTCCAAACCTGAATCAGGTCACACATTTGTGGGAAGTTTGAAATCATTTAAGATATATTTTTTTTCTTTTAAATTTTTTTTTTAATACTATAAAAACAATAATAATTCCCCGCTCCGAGCATATTGAAATAAATTGAATAAATTGAAAGAAAATTTAAATAAATATGTTTTTCAACATAAATTTGCATTATTTTGCCTTCAAAAAAAAATATCTTATTACATTTTATAATTAATGCTTCTAACACACTATAAAAACAAAATTATTGAAATAAATTGAATAAATTGAAAGAAATTGAAAGAAATTGAAAGAAAATTTAAATAAATATGTTTTTCAACATAAATTTGCATTATTTTGCCTTAAAAAAAAAAATAAAAAAAATAAAAATATATATATATATATATATATACACACACATATTGAATGGGAATTTTTGTTACCTGGGTTTCATGCAGTATTGCGATTGTTAGTTGTTATTGTTCAATAATTGGCTATCATGAGATCTCACAATCCAACAAATGCACTACTGAACGAAACCCAGGATGGTTGGTTGGGTTTTACGGCATGTCAACCCCTTGGGTCATTTTATGCCGAATACTTCTAATAGTAAAAAAAAAATGTTTAATGTGTCCATGAAGGGATACTCCACACTCCCCAGATCCTTATCGGATGCAGTTTACTGTCATACCAAGGACACCCTTTGAAGAGGATATAGTCAGCATGTTCTAAGTTCTTCCCTCAGACCCGCCCTGTCGGCTGGGGTATTAGAATGCCCCGACTGCATCTCTGCAGAGGGGTAAGACTCCCCCAATGGGGCCACCTGTTGGCCATGGGTGTGCAATTGGACACATGGCCTAGTGGATAAGGTAGTTAGTTTAAGACAGTTCTAAGTTACAGTTATCTCTGGATTCCAGGTTCAATCCTGAGTAGAGGCAGTAACATAGAAAAATAATCAACACAACTCCTATGTCCTGGGAATGACGTTAAACTCTATCTGATGGTGAGGTTCCAGTTTTGGAGGTTTGGGGAATGTGGAGCACCCCTTCATCACCATTGCTCCCTGGTCCACTCTGACCTGGAGTGGTAGTACCTGTTAGGGTCCCATCTATGGGTTAAATAGAAAAATGTATTTGTAAAAAAATTGTATTATCCATTAAGAATTGATTTATTTCAAAACTTTATCGGCATTAAATGACCCACTGAGGTTGATATGCCGTAAAACAAAACAAACCAAACACAACTCCTACCCCAGCTATGGTTAGCGGAATGAGAACAGGATACCCCCGTGGACTAAATAAAGGGTTAGGTTTAAGATTTCGTGATGGCTCCCGATTACGACAAGAAAGTTCCCAAGTCCGACAAGAAATCCCTGAAGAAGGTCGGAGGGCATATCGGCCAAAATGTTGTACAAATAACAATGAAGATGGGGACAATAGTCCGAATAATGCAGATAATACTGTTAAACTCTGCTTAAAAATTGACCTTGTGTCACATCCTGCTTGTGCAGAGAGGTTGGATCAATACATATATAAGATATGTTTTTGAAATATAGAAGCTTACCTTACTAGAACTTTGATCTAAAGTGTCACTAGATAGACTATTACATAAGCAAAGGCTATTTGTTAGGATAAGTTTTTACTTAGTATCGTTTAATATCTATAACACCTGTTCATGTAACTATATACATATATTATTAATAGGAAATAAAGTTATGTGAAAACTTGATTACTTTGAACAAAAGTTTAGATTTGGGCAACATGATAATATTTATATAAACAGTTTAGAAATTGATTCATCTAAGGTGTGTGTGTGTATATCTTATTATAATGGAGATTGTGTATTTTTCTGTCTGTAACCGAAACTATATCACTATTCAAGTCACAATTCCCTTTGTTATTGACATCACAATATTAATGATTTTATTTTTATTTAAACCTCAATTATTAATAAAATTGTTTTACATCATTAAGACTGTTGAATATATCTACATACTAACAACATGCAATTGTATTTATATATACAACAAAATAGCGGTTTACAGTGTGAATGGGAAGGCTAATTTGCATATTGATCCTAAAAATTTGATTTTAATAAATATATGCTTAGTATTATTGATTTCTAATTGTTTGGTTTTATCTTAATGGACATGAGCAAAAATCTCGGAATAAATCTTAAAAGAAATCCATTGACAAGAAGAAATAACTGTAATATTATCCTTTACTTCCTATTTTAACTAAATAGTTAAATTAGAAAAATTTACCAATGAAAGACGGGAGTAATGGAAAATGATGGAAGAGTTAGTTTCAAAGTTGTTCTATTTTTCAATCATACTCCCTCTGTTCCAAATCTTTTTATCTGCATTTTTATTCAGTTTCATTAGCCTTTCTAATTTAATATGATATTTTATTATTTTAAAACTTAAATACCTGCACCCGGAGGGTGCATATATTTGCTAGTATATATATATATATATTATATATATATATATATATATATATATATATATATATTATTTATTCATTTTTTAATAATAATAAGACCATTGAAATAGTAAAACACACCCCCTTGTGTGTATACATATATACACATTCTACTAGCTTTAATCAAAATATATAACTTTATACATACATTATTAAAACCACATTTAATCACCATGGACTTTATAATAATATAGACAATCCTCATCATTGTCGTAAACTATTAAAACAATAGCACAAAGCGGATTTCTACCAATGTTTATATTTTGATCCTTTGAAAAAAATGCAGCTTCCGCTCTTTTGAATTTTTGAATTTAAAACCAGCGTTCCTCGACCGCGGACATATAATCAACCGTTTATCGCAAAAAAACACACACGTGTAATCGACTGCCATTAATCAATATCTTGATTAATCCAGTAGATTTAACCCTGAAGATCCTTATGGTGAAACTCGAGTAGGTTAATACAGTGTACCTTTATGTTAATAAATTGGCTCTACTAACGTATTGAGCACTTTATATTTGTTATATCGCCGTCTTATCATTGTGAAACTTGAATCAACTAACCACTGTGACCATTTTCACTGGTAAGTCACTTTTATCCACAAATACCATATATATATATATCTTATTATAATGGAGATTGTGGGTTTGTATGTCTGTAACCGAAACTATATTACTATTCAAGTCACAATTCCCTTTGTTATTTACATCACATTCTCCATGATTTTATTTTTTATTTAAACCTCAATTATTAATAAAATTGTTTTACATCATTAAGACTGTTGACCATATCTACATACTAATAACATGCAATTGTATTTATATATACAAGAGAATAGCGGTTTACAGTGTGAATGGGAAGGCTAATTTGCATATTTATAGTGAAAATTTGATTTTAATAAATATATGCTTAGTATTATTGATTTCTAATTGTTTGGTTTTATCTTATTGAATATGAGTAAAAATCTCGGGGATAAATCTTAAAAGAAATCCATTAACAAGAAGAAATAACTGTAATATTATTCTTTACTTCCTATTTTAACCAAATAGTTAAATTAGGAAAATTTACCACTGAAAGACGGGAGTAATGGAAAATGATGGAAGAGTTAGTTTCAAAGTTGTTCTATTATTCAATCATACCCCCTCTGTTCCAAATCTTTTTATGTATATTCTTATACAGTTTCATTAGCCTTTCTAATTTAATATGATATTTTGTAATATTTNAAAACTTAAATACTTGCACCCAAAGGGTGGCATACATTTGCTAGTATATATATTATTATATATATATATATATAATTATATATATTCAAACAAATTTGATTAAAACAATAGAATCCTTATTATTTTCAAGTTTTTTCTTTCAATCTTCCTAATAATTCTTTTAAAATCTTGAAAGGCATTAATGATTTCTCTAAAACAGCCATTAATTGGCCAAACCAGCTACTTTCAGTTTTATTCTGAACCATTTTCAAAGTTATATCTGTCTTAATCAATTATTAAAAACCGGTTTAATGTTAACTAAAGTAAGCTACAGTGGCAGTTTATTTTTCAAAATATTTTTGTTAAGCTAGGCAAACCTAATTTTAGAATTAAAATTATCTTATCTATTTCAAGCATTTTGGAATATAAATTGTTCTATTTTTAAACATTAAAAAAAAAAAAAAAATATATATATATATATATATATATATATATATATATATATATATATTAAAATATATATATATGTTCAATTCTTGCCTAAATAACATGAGAATCTATATGCTTTAAGAATTACTGAATATATCCATTTGAAGGAAAAATCTATCTTTATATAATGTCTGCCCACCGGATTTGAGTACGGCCATTTATAGGATTCCAATAATTCCTTTGCCTAAAGAGTTTGAAAAAAATCATATTTTGCTTGTAATTGAAAATCCCATTGAAGTTTGATTTTGGTTTTGTTTGTTTTACGGCATATCAACCTCAGTGGGTCATTTAATGCCGATAAAAGTTTTGAAATAAATCAATTCTTAATGGATAATACAATTTTTTTATAAATACATTTTTCTATTTAACCCATAGATCGACCCTAACAGGTTACTAACCACTCCGGTCAGAGTGACCAGGGGGCAATGGTGATGAAGGGGTCTCCACATTCCCCAAACCTCCAAAACTGGACCTCACCATCAGATAGAGTTTAATGTCATTCCCAGGACATGTAGACCCTCAACCATAAGCGGCAATAGGGTTGGGAAATCATATAGGTGCTAGGGCTTTGACGTGACCAGCCGATTGATCGGAGTGGGCCTCTCCGACCACCCGTCTAGCCCAAGATAGGGCCCAAAGTGGAGTATTGCATGTTATGAACTGCTCATCCACCTGGGCTCTATCCTTAAGCATCATGGGTCGCCACCCACGAGCCAACAGGTGGCCCCATTGGGGGAGTCTTACCCCTCTGCAGAGGTGCAGTCAGTGCTTTTCTAACGCCCCAGCCAACAGGACGGCCATTGAATTTGAAATATTGCCTGATGTGTACAATTTCCATACTCAAACCCCAATTGAATATTTCGGCCATATTTAAAAGAAGAATATCAAAACATATTCGATTTCAATTTCGTTGTGAAGGAACCTTCACAACGAACACTTTAATGCAATGAACACACATGTGAGATCGACTGCTTATTAATTGTGTCTCGATTAATTCAGTGGATTTAACCCTGAAGTTCTTTATGGTGAAACTCGATTATCCCCTGTACCCATTTCACTAACTGTGCTGTTGTATCGGTACTTCTGTATGGCACGTTACCACCTGAACCTAACAAAGCGCCTTGAGAATAAGCTAGATGGGAGCTGCACCAGAATGCTGCGAGCAGTCCTGAATAAGTCGTGGAAGCAGCACCCACAAAAAACAAACCTTCATGGCACTTACCCATCTCACAAAACCATATGAGTGAAGCAAGCAAGGCTAGGCATGCAGCGACACTGCTGGAGAAACAAGGGCAAGATCGTAAGCGACATACTATTATGGAAGCCAGCACATGGACACGCTAAGTGGAGCCGCCCAGCTAGGACCTAACATTGACCAACTATGTGGATGCTGGCTGCTTCTCGCGGAGGAACTCCAGAGTCGATGAATTGATAGGGAAGTTGGCGAGAGATTGTCATGGATATCGTGCAAACTGCACGACATTTGATGATGATTATGATATTATAAATAGTTAAAAGTAAGTAAAGTCGCCAGGGTGGCCTAAAGTTTGGTATTAGCCAATCAGCGAGGAGTCTATCCCCTTTCACTAGTGCTGAGACCAAGTAGATTGTTTTTTGTTGTGTCTGAGGTTGGAGCGCCACAACCTACCATCAGCTTACTTACTTTACCGCACAAGATCCTAGTGCTACTCCATACGCTGAGTTGTCGAGGCCGGTATCGAACTAGGAACCTTGTTGCGTTTCTAGCCAAGCACTAAACCGACTGAGCTATGCACACACACACACACACACGACACACATTACATTACATATATTATATATATATTTTTTTTCAATTCTTGCCTAAATAACATGAGAGTCTATATTGCTACTAAGTATTAATGAATAGATCCATTTGAAGAATATCTATCTTTATATAATGGCTGCCACTTCGCGATTTGAGTATACTCATCACAGGATTCAAGTAATCCTATGATAATTAAGCTGAAAGCTTTTTATCAAGAGGAAAAATGACGCACTGAGTCAATCCCCCACTTATAGATACTAGCAAAAATATGCGCCATCCGCTCGCGCGTAAGTATCTAAGTGTTAAATGCAATGATATATATTAAGTTAGAAAGACTAACAAAATTAAATAAGAACTCATATAAAAAGATTACACATTCCTTAAATTATAAAAAGAAATGATTTTTATGTTTTTCACATTTTACAAAATATTTTCTCAGTCAACAGATTCAACTGTTGAGATCTGGCAGCCATCCTTCGTTCCAGATGTAATGAATAAGTAAGCAGCCAGTAAAATCCAGTGTTAACATTCCTGTAAGTCCTTCGTCAAAGATAAATCCAAGTATCAAGAATATGAATGCAGATCCGGAATCTCTATTAATACAGCAGTAGTGCCAGTGATTGGGACAACAAGAATCATTCTCAGGTCACGTGTTTATAGACGAGTCTATAAGTATAAGTGACCACTTATTCCACCGCCTTATATTCAAAATAGTTCAACACGCCCCCTTTTTGATATAAATGGGGCTATTCCATTCAAACAATATTATATCTCTCCAATGAGGAAATTTACATTCGATTACAATCGACAAATCATTTCATTCAGAGAATTTAATAATAAAGTCATTCAGAAAATTTGTAATTTCATTTTTGAGTAAAAGCAAAAATACTATTACTAATCTAATATTCTACTAAGCTTACTTTGTAAAAAAAAATTATAATTATTATTATTTTTATTTTTCCTACTCCTAACATTACTGCCCAAAGTTAGTATTTTTGGCCCCTTTTTTGGGTTTCAGTTTTGTGTTTTTTTTTTGTTTTTTTGTTTTTTGTTCTTTCTTTTTTTTTTTATCCTTTTTTTTTTTGATCTTTTTTTTTTTTGTTTTGTTTGTTTGTTTTTGTTAGTTCGAAAGAATACAGTACAACACAGTTAATCAATACAAGTTAATGAATTAGTAACTTATTTGAACAGGTTTAATGTCATTGCCCAGGACATTCATTTTTGGGGGTCTTACCCCTCTGTATGAATACAGTCGGATTATTCTACAGCCCAAACCGACAGGGCAAAATTCTAAGTTTAATTTTGGGCCCCCCATGTATCTCTTTTAAAAGCATTCAGCTTTATCCTGTTCAACGATCCTGTGAACAGATCTGAAATGTTGATCTTACCCCTCTTTAATTTCATTCCTTCTAAATTGATTATATCAATATGATTTGTTCTCTGGTGTATGAGGGTTTTTTTTTTTGTTTTTTTTTCTTTTTTTTTTTTTTTGCCAGTAGTTATGCTCAACTGATTGTCACAATAAAATAGTTACAGGTTTTTAAACACTTAATTGTTCGAAATAAAGGCTCGCGGACTGTTACCGCCATATCAACAAATTTGGCCTCACATATTGACAAAGAGACCACTGTGTTCTTTAGATTTTCAGGAAATGCTCGAGCTTTCGTCGATAATTAAAACAGTATCCTGGATACTTTTTCTGGTCATTTGAACCTGCCCATTCGGCATCACATAATCCTGTTCAAAACAGGTAACTCTGGAAAATATTATTCCAGGAACGCCCACCTTTTTTTTTTTAATACTCGATAAAAAATACCCTCCCTTTAGAACGAGGTCCAATTTCTTTTTATTTGCACACAGCAAAACAGTCGTCCCAAAAAATATGCATACGACTTAAATTCGGTCTAGAACCTGGTTAAAACTTCTAACTTTGCCATATTGGTTACCTCTGCTTAGTATTGTTTGTAACTAGCAGAGTATGAGATTCAGGGTAGGAAATATAACATCATTAAGTCCAGAAAAAATCGTCAATAAATTACAACATACCTTAAATTGATTTCTTCAAGACGATCATTTGACCAGCTGTTCGCAAAATACGAGCGACAATATCTTGTATCTCTTTTCTTTAACACTTTGTTTTAGTCTCCGGCCATTTTCTTTTCCTGAAATACATATTAACAGTGAGTTTTAATGAGGGGGGTAAATTTTAATTTTCCTTACATTACTACTTTTTGGATTTTTTTTTTTTATATCACTCATTTTACAGTGATCCAAGACTATGTCACGGGATTAATATATTTCGCAAGTCTCGGAGGGAATTAATATCTTTTTAAATAATACAACAGCCCATTTCTACTATATTAAATATAGTACCATTTGGGTAGATTACTTTGATGTTTTGTGTCCAAAATAATGTGGGTCCCGGAAGCCGTAGCTTTCCTCACTGAAAAGATGTTTGTCTAAAAGTGGGATATATAATGCCCTTTCAAAATGCTTCGCAAGTTTGACTTTTACTATTTTTCAAATATACACGCGCGCCCTCGCGTTTTGTACTAAGCCAGTGATTGACTTCATCGCCAATTCACGAAGTGATTCTCAGATTGAAAATTGGGCTGTCCCAACTGATAAATTTAGTTTTATCGTTGATGACATTGTTGAGTGCCCCGCAATCAACGAGCAAAATGTTCTTTTATGTGCTAAAGAATCATATCCAGCAGAAAGAAATATGTCTTTTTTTCTTTGGGGGGAAATAATTTAACATTTTGACAAAAGTCTTTCTTATTCCTGCAATCAAGGACATATGCCTTTTTCCTGACAAACATAACAAAATAATATTGTTTTGTTGGCGACTTCTTGTTATCCTTCCAGTGTCTGCTTTGCTAATTTGGTAGTTGGTATATCTAGTTGATTGCTCTCTTAGCAGGGTATTAACCCTTTTTTGAATTGGGTCTTTCAGTTGTATAGTTCTATTTTTTGGTCCTCAGAGACATAATTTCTGTCTCCTCATAACTACGAAGAGACTGACTTTGAATTCCGCGTAAACTCATAGTCTTATCCTTTAGTTTTATTACTGTTGCAAAGGGTTTAAATTTGAAGCAGGCCCTTCAATACCATAGCGATCAACAACCATCGCTTACAATCTCCCGGCATCCTTAATGAGCTAGCAATGCTCCCAGTTTGGATATTAGTAATCAGTGAATGATCATAATCGTTTCTACTTAACGAACTTAGTTGTCGATACAACCCCACAATTCTTGGTTTGCCTTTTGACAAATAGTGGGGTCCTTAATATTCCATTGTTTTTCTACCATTATCACGAGCTTCTCGCATTACGAAGTGAGAGACTCCGATCATCCAAGTCATAGTATTAGTTCTGCGTTATTGCAGCATTTTTATCTACAAAACTGGGTCCTCCGGGTGGTCAGATGGTGCATTGATTATATCATGCAGTTGCAAGGATTCGAAGTGTATCCATTGAACTTAGTCTTCCCAAATTTCTTAATTTGGCATCATTGCCATTTGCAAAAAGCATCCGTATCTCTCTTCTTTTTTTTTTCAGGAATGGGCTTGGTAAATATATATATATACAAAATAATCCAACAGTATGCAAATTAACCACACCATATATTATGTAATCCTTAGTGATATATAAGACACATTGCAGGATTTTAAATGCATCAATAACAATGGCAATAACTGAGGCAAACCTTACTCAGATTTTCAGATTTTCAAAGTATAGTTTATCATTATAATCTCAAACCAGGCTTTAAGCAAGAAATATGTTCATTATCCTCTTCACTCCAATGTCTGCCTTTTTTTCAACGTGAATTCACACAGAAAATTGAAATTGGAAATTGTTCCATAAAATAAATACGAGAAGAAGCAATACTCCACCCACCCACTTGGAAAATTGTGCCAGAAGAAGCAATACCGCCCTCCCCAAGTCTCCTGGTATATTGTGACAGAGGGGAAAAAACAACATAAAATTACCACCAGCTCAAATACTTGAAGCATTTTAGACAAAAGAACAAAACAAAACAAAAAAAATCAAATTTTAATATTCTTTCTGGGAATTGTCCATGGGTAGGTCGATTTTGGAACTGTAACATTTTCCATATGGCGAAAGTTGCAAAGGAACATAAAAAATTACCACACAAAATATTTTTCTTCAAAACTTTGCCTTCGTATGAGGAACAATATTTCAATCTTTTAAAGTGTAACAGCTTAATTATCAGGTAAAATGTCAAAAAACAGCATATCGGAGGTGTCGGTGGTGATGTATTGGCCTCATACCCCACTTGTATGGGCTGGGCACAAGGCCTCGTTTTAACGTGGGCCCACCCACAAGCCAAAGCTCATGCGTGGGAAAGAACAAAAATTACGTCGATCCCATCGGCATTCCCCCACAAGGAGGGCGCTTCAGGCACTGGCAATAAACCCAGCTGGGGTGCTCCACATTCGCCAAATCTCCAGAACTGGAACCTCACCATCAGATAGAGTTTAACGTCATTCCCAGGACATGAAGACCCTCAGCCACCACCTTCTAGCATCCATAAGATAAAAATGGTTAGGGCTTGCCATAAGGGCAATAGGGTTGGAGCATTGATATAGGTACTAGGATTTGACGTGACCAGCTGATTGATCAGAAGGGGACTCTCTGACCAATCGTCTAACCCAAGAAAGAACCAAAATGGAATGCTCAACCACCTGGCTTTTATCCTTAAGCATCATGGGTCGCCACCCACAACAGTTGGCCCCATTGGGGGAGTCATACCCCTCTGCAGAGGTGCAGTTGGTGCATTCTAATGCCCCAGTTGACAGGGCAGAAAGAAAGTAAGGACCTACATCTCTATTAATAATGGAGATTCGCCTCTGGTTTTTGTCTGTAACAAAAATTACGTCACTACTTACGTCACATTACCCAAAATCGTCATAACAGATTAAATACACTCAAAATTTGAACATACAACATTAGACAGTCCTCATTGTTTTTTTTAAACAAGTTTTAATAAATACATGACTGGTATTATATATCTATATATAGTTTGTTTTATTTTAATACATATTTAAAGTTTACATTTGAAATTGTTTTATTTTTTAATCCTTTAATGAATTTGATGATTTTACTTACTTAGGGCACAAACTCGCTGACATTCAATTTTTTACTCCCACCCCTCAGGCAATATGTTTCAAAAATTTAATTTTACATTGCCCAGAGGGCGTTTTTTATTTTGCTAGTACATTAAATTATCATCAAACTTTTAAAAGGTAAGTTAAGATATCAATGCAATATTAATGAAATACGTAAAATACAGCTGTCAATTTTGAGTTCTTTTAGAGAACTTTTGTTAATATTATCAATCAAGAGCCCTCTGTAGAAGCTAACTTAATTGCCACCCAATAGGGAGGCTTTTAAGCTAGTACAGAAATAATTATGATAATTACATTTGGTAGGTGACAAGAAATTCACACTTGTAGGAAATTATCTTCTCACATCGAGATGTCCAGCTTCTTAATCAACAATTTTGAAAAAGCAAATAGAACAATATATATATATATATATATATATATATAAACACACACACATATATATATATATATAAAAACATATATATATATATATATGATGTATGTGTATATTACAGTAGTCTTCCTATCTGAATTCCTAATTTTCCATGAATAAACCTGATATTTACTCCAATAACAAAAAAAATATTTGAATAAAACATTTAAAAAAAGCTGAGATTCTGATGATGGGTTCTTCAATGAAATTCAATTATTGTCCCCCTGAGGTTTCAGATATATGAGATTGGGTGGGCGGTGGGGGTACGAGAGAGGAGCGGAAATAACAAGGCAGCCAATGATATTAACACTGGCAAGACACTATTGCTGGCTTTTTTTTGTTTGTTTTTGTTTTTAATGTTTACTTCCTACTGTTATCGACTACCCTGTTAGCTCATGTCTTATCTTGTAGATTCGTTGGAATTCTTTTTTTTTTTCTTTTCCTAATTCAAAATAATCTGCCAATTTTGTTCCCTAAGGAAAAATCAAAGGTCGACACAACAGTAAGAAACATTCTACTAATGATATCACACACAATGTGTGTATATATATATATATATATATATATATATACCAACGCTCTATATATATATATATATATATATATATATATATAATATATACCCCTCCGCACGAGCAGGATGTAACACAAGGTCAATTTCTTAAGCGGAGTTCAACAGGTTTGAATTCAGGATTTGCTCTAGTTAAAGACCGATCTATTACATACGGTCGATACAGATATTCCTAGGGACCTCACAATAGTGAGGGTGGGGGGCAATGTGCAGTTAAAACCGTTGTGAGGAAGGCCCCGAAACGGTGCACATTCTCTCCTGATGATCCCATGCATTTGTAAACATCATTTGTTTTTTCAATATATCAAATTCACATTGTCAGATTAAATATCCTTTTATTTTACACATATATATATATATAGATATATATAACTAACATCGGATATATATATATATATATATATTATTACTAACATCGGATGAACTATACCTATTAAAAGAATAATGAAAGCTCAGT
The DNA here is from genome assembly GCA_023376005.1 of Doryteuthis pealeii. Lineage (NCBI taxonomy): Eukaryota > Metazoa > Mollusca > Cephalopoda > Myopsida > Loliginidae > Doryteuthis > Doryteuthis pealeii. The sequence continues at coordinate 2,975,626 of CM042172.1, forward strand.
TAATAAATTAATTAATTTTTACTAAGCCGTGGCCTGCGTGCGACTTGCACGCAAAGATTGTGGAACGTTACATCATCATTTTTTTTCTCAATTTTTGCGCGCATGTCACATGCGGGTCACGCGCAAATCGCACGCAAATATTGAAAAGAATAACATAGCGTTCAACCATTATTAAACAACCATAACAGAAAAATTACAGAAAAATGCATAACCTATGTATGTGTATATATATATATATATATATGTATATCAATATATGTATTGACCAAAGCCTGAAGAAGATACATGAATATCTGAAACACGTGTTGCGTATGTGAAATAAAAAGAATAAAACATTTTTTCTGAGAACGATACATTTTGCGGACCTTCTTTTTTTATAAAATATTACATTTTCTCCCGTTGGAACCAGAACAACATTTTTTATATACATATATATATATTTACCATCCCCTCCGCACGAGTAGGATGTAATACAAGGTCAATTTCTTAAGCGGAGTTCAACAGGTTTGAATTCAGAGTTTTCCTTCTCCTAGACCGGTTACCTAACCAAGGTTAAAGAGCCCAGTCTGCCCTACTATTTATCCATAGCTGGAGGGAGAGTAGGATTCATACCTTTCCCAAGGGTATTAGCGCTAAGTGAAATGCAATTACCACATCCAGGATTTGAACTCGGGGCGACGAGTCCATTTCCCATGACTTTAACCATTACACCATGCACTTCCGATAATATATATATATATTGGTTTAGAGGTTGGTTTTGAAGGGTATCACAATGCAGGTGTGAAGAAAAAATAAGGTACCAATGGTGTTGTTTGTTAACCTGTTATTTATTTTTAATATTAATATCTCGAGATAAAATCTCTTCTTCAGAAGAGCACTGGAACTGAAGTAGTTGTCGTCTAGTTATGGCATTTTTAGTTAAATGAAATTTTTTTTTTTTTGATTACAGATGGTATTTTTTTTATAACTGTATTCTTGTGTTGCTTGTTTACGTGAATGCGCTTTTTTGTTTGTACATGTGCATATGTTGTCATGTACAAGTGCATGAAAATGCGTGTAGACTGTGACGTTATGACTGTATCCACACGCGTGTGTGCGTATGAATGTCCATATCCACATGCTATTATAAAACCCTTTTTTATATATATATATATATATATATATATTATATTATATACATGAGTGTGTGTCAAAAAGTAATACCATTTTGTTTAGGACAGGTATAATTACTATGAGGGAGTGGGAGAATTTAGATCATATGTTAAACACTATATTTCCCCATTATTTCTCCATTTTACTTACACACATATATATCATAATTTCTGGACAAAGCTGTTTACATTTCACATGTCGCTAATACCCTTGGGAAAGGTACGAATCCAATTCTTCCTCCAGCTATGGGTAAATAGCATGGCAGACTGGGCTCTTTAACCATGGCTAGGTAACCAGTCTAGGAGAAGGAAAACTCTGAATTCAAACCTGTTAAACTCTGCTTAAGAAATTGACTTTGTGTCACATACTGCTCATGCAGAGGGGTTGGTAAATATATATTGGTGGTGGTATTAGCGAGACATTAAGGGAGTCTGACCAAGGAGATTGTGCTGAGGTGGAGCACTACACCTACCATCAGCTCCCCACTTTGTGGAAGACTGTACGGAAAATCAACAACACGTTTCCCTACAGGAATAGCACCATTAGAATAAATTTCTTCCACAAAAAAAGCATCAAAATCTTTTCATATGTGTCAGTTCGATTCATTCATCAGTCAGGTTACGGGTTTGTTCTTTTCTAGTACCATATAACCTAGTTCAATCTGTCATGTGCTACTTTAAGAAGAGATAAACATTGGCAATTAATCTTAATTAGCCCGAGAGATGCTACGGTGACCTTGTTGCGGAAAACATCCATCAATCATCTAAGAATTTTTTTTTTTCCTTTCTTGGTTTAAAAGACAATTAATTGTTTCTTTTAAAGTGTTAACAATTGTCCTTATTGATCCGGAAAAAGAAAATAAAGAAATTGTTTTAATTATAAAGAGTAATGACTAAATGGTAGCTGAAGGGTTTGTTATTCAATTACCGTTCGGTCAGAATCGGTCATTTCTCCAGGAATTGTTTGGAAACAAATATTCAATGGAATGTACAAAAGATAGATTTTTTTTTTTTTGACAGACAGTGATGCCATTCAAATGATAATGATAATAATAAAGAAAGATATATATCTTAGTCTGTTCTGACCTATCTCTATATCTATCTTGGTCTGTTCATATCTAACTATGTATCTATCACGGTCTGTTCATATCTAACTATGTAACTATCTATCTCGGTTTGTTCACATCTAACTATCTATCTATCTATCTCAGTCTGTTCAATCTATCTATCTCGGTTTGTTTACATCTATCTATATATCTATCTAGCTAGGTCTGTTTACATCTATCTATATATCCATCTATCTGGGTCTGTTCACATCTAGCTATGTATCTATCTATCTTGGTCTGTTCACATCTATCTATAGATCTATCTATTTAGGTCTGTTCACCTCTATCTATCTATCTATCTCGGTCTGTTCACATCTATCTATCTATCTATCTGGGTCTGTTCACATCTATCTATCTGGGTCTGTTCACATCTATCTATCTAGGTCTGTTCACATCTATCTATCTATCTGGGTCTGTTCACATCTATCTATATATCTAGGTCTGTTCACATCTATCTATATATCTAGGTCTGTTCACATCTATCTATATCTAGGTCTGTTCACATCTATGTATCTATATCTATCTATCTAGGTCTGTTCGTCTATCTATCTCGGTCTGTTCACATCTATCTATATATATATCTATCTGGTCTGTTTACATCTATCTATCTCAGTCTGTTCACATCTATCTATCTCAGTCTGTTCACATCTATCTATCTCAGTCTGTTCACATCTATCTATCTATCTAGGTCTGTTCACATCTATCTATCAATCTAGGTCTGTTCACATCTATCTATGTATCTATCTATCTATCTATCTAGGTCTATTCACATCTATGTATCTATCTATCTATCTAGGTCTATTCACATCTATGTATCTATCTATCTATCTATCTATCTAGGTCTATTCACATCTATCTATGTGTTTATCAGTCTATTCATATCTACATATCTATTTCAGTCTATTCATATCTACATGTTTATCTATCTTAATCTGTTCACATCAATTTTTCTCAGTCTCTTTATATCTATCTCCGTCTTTTTTTTGTTACCCCTAAAGGTTGATGTGAAAATATAGAAAAAAAAAAGAGTGGAAGATGCCCAAGGTGGTAGAACAAATAAATAGGTGAATAATAAAAACCTAATTCATTTCTGAATTTGTCATTTTTGTTAGGGAACATTTCTTTTTCCTTTTCTTTCTTTGCACATTTGTCATCCAAAAAAGAACAAAGAAAATGAAAAATAAAACAAAATAAAGTACTGATACAACAACGTTTTTTTTCTATCCATTTTGTGGAATCTTTCTGCACACCACACACCAGAGGGGACAAAAAAGAGACAAACAAAATTGTAATTACTTTCAAGAAAAAGAAAAGAAATTCCATCAGTGAACCAATAAAGAATTGCAGACAAATTAGAAAACACCTACAGATTGCTGTTTTGTCCATTAGAAGATTTTCAAACAAGTATATATATATATATATCTATATATATATATATATATAATAATAAGTAATAATTATTATTACTTGGCTCTACTTAGGTATCGAGCACTTTTTACAAATTAGCTTCTCCTAGCGGTTATATGAATATATATATATATCTTATATACATATAAATTGTTTTTTCTTTTGGCCAAATACTATACCAATAGATTATTTTTTGTTGGTACGAATATCTTGGTCTTTTCTTTTTTTCAAAAATTTTTTTCTTCCTGGTTGATGTTTGGTAGTATATTTTTACAATCAAACTCTCTGCTGGGTTTTTTCTCTCCGCAAGGATCTACCAACACGCTTGATATATTAAATTATATATATATATATATATATATATATATATAAGTGTATTTAGGCAGCATTTTTTCTTTTATACATGTTTCATTGAATTGAACAGACAATTCCTGTCTGACAAGTCTTTCGCCGATCCGTTCTAATCTTCGGGCCATCCTTCTGGTGTCAGGGTGGAACTGGTTATACCAGTCCACCGAATGTTTCGTCACTAGCGTTTTCGGCAATGCACTTTGCCATCCTCAGGTGGAAACGATGGAATAGTTTCATGTCTCGTTTTTAACGAGAACGAGTAGAAGCAAGGAATTAGTGGGAGGTAATATCAATAGGTAGTGGGAGTTTTTTGGAATGGTAGTAGTTTGAACAAAGCAGTGCCCCCCCTCCAAAAAAATCACCACTGCTTGTTCAAACTACTACCATTCCAAAAACCTCCCACTACCAATTGATATTACCTCCCACTAATTCCTTGCTTCTACTCGTTCTCGTTAAAAACGAGACATGAAAACTATTCCATCGTTTCCACCTGAGGATGGCAAAGTGCATTGCCGAAAACGCTAGTGACGAAACATTCGGTGGACTGTTATACCAGTTCCACCCTGACACCAGAAGGATGGCCCGAAGATTAGAACGGATCGGCGAAAGACTTGTCAGACAGGAATTGTCTGTTCAATTCAATGAAACATGTATATATATATATATATATATATATATATATATATATATATAAGTTTTGTTGAACTGTACACACAATTCCTGTCGGACAAGTCTTTGGTTGATCTATTCCAATTTTCGGGCCATCTCTCTGGTGTCGGTATGTAACTGGTATAACAGTCCCCCAAAGGTTTCAAAACGAGCGCTTTCGGTAATACAATTTGCCATCCTCAGGTAGGAAACAATGGTATGATTTTGTGTCTCGTTTTTAACGAGAACGAGTAGTAGCAAGGAATTAGAAGTGGGAGGTAATAACCATTGGTAGTGGGAGGTTGTAGGAATGGTAGTGGTTCGAGCGAGCGATGCTGTAGTGATTTTTTTGTGGGAGGGGGGCAGTGGAAGGAGGATAGGTGGAAAATTATAAGCATTTGAGAATATGTTGACTTATTTCAAAGTTTATTTTGTTTAAGGTAGGTTTTTTTTTGTTTGATATATGTGGTTATTTGAAGTTTTTGTTTGTTTTTTCTTTATGTAGTGTGCGTGTATTTTCGGTTAGAATTTTGCGGTAGGTAGAGGGGGCATGAATGTGTTTTAAGGTGTTGATTAATGGAGCTTAACACCTTAAAACACATTCATGCCCCCCTCTACCTACCGCAAAATTCTAACCGAAAATACACGCACACTACATAAAGAAAAAAACAAACAAAAACTTCAAATAATCGAAGCTTTATATATCAAACAAACAAAAAAACTACCTTAAACAAAATAAACTTTGAATTAAGTCAACATATTCTCAAATGTTTATAATTTTCCGCCGAACCTCCTTCCTCTATAACCCTCCCATATATATATATATACATAAGTATATATGTATGTGTGTGTGTGTGTGTGTGTGTGAATGTTAATATAAAAAATAAACATATTCCTTAGATTGCTGTTGGGGGACCTAAAATGTCAGATATTCTGTGAAACTGACAGTCACACTTGGGGCATGCTTATTTCATTTATTTTTTTTTTTTTTGTTAGAATCCATTTTTGGTAATTGGTACAAAACCGAATCTAAATATTCATGAGAGGGTCTCCCTCTGGATATTGAACAGTATAAATACACCCATAAGTTGTCTTTATATATATATATATATTATATATATATATATATGAGCCGTATAAACATAAATACACTGTAAGCTGTCATTCTATATATATATTATATATATATATATATTATTGAGCAATATTAAGATAAATACACTGTAAGCTATCATATTATATATATATATATATATATATATATATATATATGGTAGAAATGTGAGGAGGTTAATCCGACAGTATGTGGAGAAAGGTAGACAAACACAGGATGTTAACCAATCCCCACAATCTGACACCTGTGGTACCACATCCACAATTCTGACACTCCCCATCTAGAGAGAAGAAAATCCACCAACCACCCTTCCCCCTACTGACGACCTTCTGTTTCAGCATTTTGAGAATGTCCATCATTGGAGCAAGAACTATATCCAAGTCCTGAAGATGGTCTAATAAGAGACCGAAACGTTGCATTGTCGACAATAAACATCCAGGTTCCATGACATCCTGTGTTTGTCTACCTTTCTCCACATATATACATATATATATATATATATATATATATATATATATATATGTATATATTGAGCAATATCAAGATAAATACACTGTAAGCTATCATTATATATATATATATATATATATATATATATATATATATATATTTATAGTATGAACAAAAAGTGATAAGACAAACAGGAATATTTCTTATATGCTATTTATTCTCAACTGGTTTTGACCTTAGGTCATCGTCATGAGAAGATTTCTTGTTTGAAGAAATTATTTTTAGAGAGTTTTTTTTTAAAGGGAGCATTATAAAAGAATGATAGAAATTGAAATATTTTTTGAGGGTTTGACATGCTATTATAATCCGGGTAGAGGAGTGTATTAGTAGTAGCAAGTCCATCTGTTCCGTGAAAAAAAATATATATAAGTACAGAATTGAAAAGAAGAAGTTTGGCTTTCATTATAGCTTACAGAGTTCAAGTAAAGCCTTGAGGGACTTTCATCTCGGCAGCAAAGTACAAAATAAAAAGGATAAAATACAATTTGTAAAATATTCCTTTGATAGAATTTCCGTCCCATGCAAAGAGTAAGTCCCGAGACGGCAGAAAATAAACTGAATACAATTAAAAGAATTGTGTAGCATTTCTGAAATTGTACGGACCGTAAATAAAGGAAAACAATAACGTACTCAAAATGCAATAAAACTCGACTTCAAAGAAAGAGTTTAGCGGAGCGAAAATTGTACAACAAAAGAAAGGAACAATAATTAGAGAATCATAAAGATAGGCGGACAAAATGCGCACAAAATTATCTGACAATGAAATAAAGAAATACGAGGTGTGTCTGATAAAGTAATGAGACTGTTGTCACAAACAATTCATTTAAAATCCAAGCAACAAAATAAATGTTTTTTTTTCCTCCAAAGTAGCCCCCTCTTGAATCTAATGCACTTTCCCACGCTTCTCTATCCTGCTGGAATGATTCGGCTGGTAAATCCCTCAGCTCCGTTGTTACGGACCTCTTGATGAGACTGTTGTCACAAACAATTTATTTAAAATCCAAACAACAAAATAAATGTTTTTTTTCCTCCAAAGTAGCCCCCTCTTGAATCTAATGCTCTTTCCCACGCTTCCCTACCTTGCTGGAATGATTCTTCAGGTAAATCCCTCAGCTCCGTTGTTACGGACCTCTTGATGAGACTGTTGTCACAAACAATTTATTTAAAATCCAAACAACAAAATAAATATTTTTCTCCTCCAAAGTAGCCCCCTCTTGAATCTAATGCACTTTCCCACGCTTCTCTACCCTGCTGGAATGATTCTTCTGGTATATCCCTCAGCTCCGTTGTTATGGACCTCTTGATGGCCTCAACACATTCAAAATGGGACTCCTTGATGAACCCCTTCAGCTTGGGAAAAAGGAAAAAATCATGATTTGTACAGCCACAACTATCATCCGTTACTGCACACTTCCCAAGCTAAACAGGCTCAAAAGGTTCCTCGTTTGATACTGGTCCTTGCTAACTCAGTGCTAGAATTGCAGAGATTGGGTAATCTGATCTGTGTGGTAAAGTGTGGAGCTGACAGTAGGTGACATGCTCCACCTCAGCAAAAACAATCTCCCTTGTCTAGCAATACCGACAATAGGCCACTCTGTGAACTGTATTTGCCTGTTTATGAAACCAAATTTGGTCATCGAGATCTTAGTGTAATGGTTATGGCGGTGTGCAATAAAATCCCCCAATAGAAGAATACAACAGATCAGCCATGACTCGGGAACAGTCTCATGATTCCACTGCTGGTATTTCCCCCACTGTGGGGTGCTTCAAGCATCAAGTAATTAATCTTCCCCTTCTCCTTTTATTTGATGCTGGGGGAGACGCTGTCAAAGGGGATGGTCCCCTGTGACCCAATCAGAAGTAAGAGAATTTGAAAAACTGTCAACAATGGATACTGTGAACTACTGACCTTTGACCTTTGACCAAACAGGAGGGAATTTCATTAGCAATCACTTGGGTCATTTGTTCATTTGGTTAAAATTCTTACACCATTGGTTGGACAAACATTGGCAGATGATATTACATGTATACAAACACACACACACATATATATATATATATATATATATATATATATATATATATAAGTGTATTTTGGCAGCATTTTCTCTTTTATAAACATGTTTGGTTGAACTCGAGTGACGATTCCTGTCGTACGAGTTTCTGGCCATCTTTTTGGTGTCAGGGTGGAACTGGTGTAGTAATCCACCAAAGGTGTCTCTACGAGCGCTTTTGGCATGTCGATCTGCCATCTTCAGGTTGGAAACTGATGGTATGTTTCGGGGTGTCTCGTTTTTAAGGAAAACGAGCAGTAGCATAGGAATTGGTAGTGGGAGGTAATAGGAATTGGTAGTAGTTCGAACGAACAATGCAGATTTTATGGGAGGGGGGTCGCGAGTTTGTGAGAAGGAAAGGGGAATAGTGGAAGGAGCATAGGTGGGAAATTATATATATATATATATACATATAAACACACCCATCTACACAAATGTATACACATACACAAAGACATGCAGATAGATATATGTGCATTTGTTTAACCATTGCTTGGACAGACATATATATATATATATATATATATATATATATATATATATGAGGAAAGAGGATTGGAATGAATCCAACATAATGTGGGAGAGATATGAGGAACACAAGAACAAAAGTCAGACAAACGTATGTAGGATATATTTCACTAGAGCATTGAGCTCGGCATCATCAGTTGCTTTATTGAATTATCAGGTATCACCCACTTAACCTCGTTCTCCTATCTACCCCCTCCTATAAAACACTTGTATGATACCTGATAATTCAATAAAGAGACTGATGATGCCGAGCACAACACTCTAGCGAAATATATCCTACATACGTCTGTCTGAATTTTGTTCTTGTGTTCATCATATCTCTACCATATATATATATATATATACTCTCAGATATATACATGTACACACAGATATATTCTCACGGACATATATGCACATAGACACATACTCACCCATTCATATATTTGTGCCTTTGTTTAAATTGTTACATATATATATATATATATATATATATATATATATAAATGATCATTCATTTCAAATCTCCAGTGAGACTCATTACTTCTGAATGGTGATTTTGATCCTCACAGGATGCCCCATACTTGTGACATTGTGTCACAGCCTATCTGTTGCAAATAGGATGCATACCTTTCCTATTCAGTCACTCCTCTGAGGTGAATCTAGTTAAAAATATTTTTAAAAAACTAAAAAAAAAACCTAAACAAAAGCAGAGCACATGCAACAATATTCAGGTAAGATAAAATCTAAAATAAGCAAAATTTAACTTACCTTTCCAATTTTTCAACACGACAATAATAACGAAATGCCATTCACTTACCTGAAAGAATAAAAAATAAATAAGACATCTTTTTTTTTTGCCAGACATTGAGGCTGTAGCTCAACATATCATACTATTTTGGAATCAGTGGGCAAATTAAAAACATTCCAGACCAATTTCTAATACTAAAATTTTGGATTCTCAATTTTTAATTACTGCAATTGTTTTCAGTGATTTTTTAATGTGATTTCTTGCAACAAATTCTTTGTACGATAATTTTGGAAATAAATTTAGGAATAATCAAAATTAATTGCAAAATCCAGCAAAAGTCACCAATGAAATAGAAATCATTTTTTTTGTATGGAAAGTAAGGAGCAACATGCATCAAATTGTCTATAAATTAAGTTGTAGCAGAAGAATTATCATTGAACTTTTAAAAGGTAAGCTTGAATAAGTTTAAACAATTAAAACTTTACTATCATTGTGTCGTTCCCATCTATCTTTTTTTTAAATAAGTATATTTTGGCAGCAATTTTCTTTTATGCATGTTTTGTTGAACTCGACAGACAATTCTTGTCTGACAAGTTTCTTTTCTATCCTTTCCAATTGTCTGGCCATTCAGAGTGAACCAGGGAGCAATGGTGATGAAAGGGTGATCCACATTCTCCAAACATCCAGAACTGGAATCACACCATCAGTTAGAGTTTAACGTCATTCCCAGGACATGAAGACCCTCAGCCACCACCTTCTAGCACCCATATGATAAAAAGGTTTTGGGGTTGCTATAAGGGCAATAGGGTTGGGACAATCACATAACCAGCCGATTGATCGGAGGGGGCCTCTTCGACTGCCCATCTAGCCTAAGTAAGGACTAAAGTGGCATAACCACAGATTGTTATATACTGTATCAATTTACAGCGCTGGTGTGTAGTACACTGGATTAAAAACCAACACAGGTATACAAAAGAAAGCTGGACTTTATTTTCTTTCCTCGGTTGGCGTGGATGAAAGGAGGTGTGCGCCGACTTGGATGAGTGGTGGAATGAACCGTAGTTATAACAAGTCTCTTCTTCGGAGAGTCAAGGGAGTGATTGAACTTAGCGGCCACCAAAACTCAACTGCTGGTCTCCCTGGTCTAACCGTCACTTTTTCAATTTTTACCCAGCATGCTCTGGTCTATTCAAATTACACCGGAACTGTACTGCGTGACCTGCAATCCTAGATTTGTCACCAGTCAATAGGAAGTCCTTTGTCATCCTGCTATTGTTTTTCCGGACAGTTCGTTTGACCCGATCAGCAGTAAGCATTAGATCTTTATCGTTCTTTCTCTTTCTTCTATCCAGACTTCTGTCTGGAACATCCTTTGTTTCTCAATTCCCTTGTCTATTTGAATTTCTTTTTGTGCCAAAAGAATTGAAACAATAGTTAATCTGCAACAAGATGTCTCCCTAAAAGAAAGAACTCCTGCTATATATATATATATATATATATTATTTCGAATAATTATAACAATAATAAGAATAGTCTAAATAAAAAATCTGAGATATTTAGGACATGTCCACATAAGAAAAAATTCTTCCTAAATGCATGGATAAGCGAAACCCAACATCCACCCTGAAAGATGAAGTTACGGATTCTTACAAGACTTTACCATCAGAAAAACTTAAATATAAACAGACTTTTAAAATATGATTTCGGATATATTATTCAATAAAAGAATGCATTTTCAATAAGGGAAACTCACCATCCACCCCCAGAAAAATTAAATTGAAAAATGTACAGGATTTAACATCAGAAAATTTGAAAAGACATACATCTTTTAACATATGAAATTGATTAAAATAATCACAATTAAAAACAAATTTTCAAAGGGTTAAAGGGAGATAACTTTATGAGTTTTTTATAAAATACAGGAATTTTTGAAAAAATTCAAAAATATAATCGAATGCAAAAAGAGCGTCCGCAATAATCAACCGACATAATTTGCGGTCCATAAACATAACAACACAAAATCTCTTCAAATAAACACCAGGAGATTGAGCAACCTGACGATGGTGAAATAACCTGAAACCTGGGTAGTTGCTTATGAAAAACTTTTATATTTAAAAAATTCAACAAATAAATATATATATATATATATATATGAGGAGGACAAACATTAAACCGATATGCACGCCTAATTCATTTAATTATAACTAATTAATTCTCAAATTAGTTATGACTTCATTTAAGCACATATTCTCCCAAAAATATATATATATACACACACGGTGATGCTGATAGCTTTTTGATTTTGTGCATCCTGGGACACAGATATTTGCTTTGAATGAGTCCTCAGGAAAATTTATGGGTCCCAACTAAAGTCGTCTAACTCCTACCTTGTAACCTATCCAGTGTAATTCATTTCTAAGGAACTATTGAAATGTATTTACAGTTAGCTTGAAATGGTGAGGGAAGAAAAAAGAAAAACACTGGGATGCATGGATATGATTTTACTGCATCCTTTTAGATTTTTGTGAGTCAGGGATGCAGCAGGACACGTACCTATCAGCATCTCTGTATATGTAATATATATATATTATATAATATAATATTTACCCCTGATGATGGCACTTCAAAGTGACAAAAGTACTCGGGACCTGAACTTTGGTGGACTAATCCATAATTCCACCAAATATTAAAAAGTTGGCCAGAAAACTCGAAAAGATCAAAAATAAAATTGTCAAACAGGAGATGTGTCTTTTTGTTTAATTCTACATGTGTATGTGTGTACATATATATATATATATATATATATATATATATCTTATTATAATGGAGATTGTGTGTTTTTCTGTCTGTATGAACTATATTCTACTCAAGTCACAATTCTCTTAGTTATTGACGTCACATTCTCCATGATTTTATTTTTATCTAAACCTCAATTATTAATAAAATTGTCTTACATTATTAATACTGTTAACCATGTCTACAACTAACAACATGCAATTATATTTATATATAAAAAAAAACAAATAGCGCTTTACAATGTGAACGGGAAGGCTAATTTGCATACTATATTAAAAAATCGAATTTAATAAATATATGCTTAGTATTATTGATTTCTAACTGTTTGGTTTTATTTTAATGAATATAAGCAAATGAATCTTAAATGAAATCCATTAACAAGATAAAATAACTGTCATTTTTATTCTTCCACTTCCTCTTTTAACTAATACTTAAATTCGAAAAAATAACAATGAAGACGAGAGTGATGGAAGAGTAAGTTTCAGTTGTTCCATTTTTTATTATACTCCTCGTTTTCAAATCTTTTATCATACTCCCTCTCTGTTTCAAATCTTTTTATCTGTATTCTTATTAGTTTCATTAGCCTTTCTAATTTAATACAATATTTTATTACATTAAAACTTAAATACTTGCACCCGGAGGGTGCATATATTTGCTAGTATAATATAACCAAACTTGATGGCTATGTAACATTTCAAATGCAGCCTTTCAAAAGTGACTTGCCTTCAAAAAATAAAACGCTGATCAAATACAGTTACATAACTAAAAAGATTTTCATCTCCTGTCACATATAAAAACATCCATCATTTTCTTCACCCCAAGAGACATCCTGATGAAGGTTCAATGTAACCGAAATGTTTTAAACATCGATTATTAAATTCATCCCAATTTTCGGAACACCTTGTTTTTTTTTTTCAAATTTTTCTTTATATTGTCGGATTTAATTTCCATATATATATAATATATATATATATATATAACCAAAACTTGATGGCTATGTAACATTTCAAATGCAGCTTTTATATTTGGTTAGGCTTTCCCTATTTGGTTTAATTGCCACTATACAATCTTCAACATCGTTTGTAGGCCACTCTGTCCAACTTACGTCTATCTACAGTAAAGGGATGAGGTCAATATATGTGACAAGGACCGTTATTGGAAAGAAAGAAAACAGAAGAAAAAGTAGCTTTCATCGGCAAGAGTTTGCAAAAGTGAATTGAATAAAATTATTTAAAAAAAAACAAAAAAAACAACATTAAAATCATTTTGTAAAATTTCTAAGAAACGGTTAACCTAGGTGCACCAAAATTCGGCTGCTACAACAAATTTTAAAAAGGAATTAAAATAATTAAATCGATTATTTAAGGTCAAATTAGTAGTAATATAATGAGCATCATAAAAAAAAAAAAGAAGCAAAAATAATATTACACATGTAATTTTTTTTTAATACATTTAAAACGATTTTTTTCAGTCAATGGAAAACTGAGTGAGTACAGATTTCGATTCTGCATAATTTCTTAGCTTAGTAAATAAGATGTTGCAGCATCCCCTGGGGATAATTTGGTATCAACCAGGGACGTTGCTGGAACAGATTGATATATCCAATTGATATACATTAATGATTTTCTTTTTCTTACCGAGAATAAAGGAGATGCCCTTATTTTCTCTGACTCTCCGTGTATCTCTCTAGTGGATAATACACCTGTCGAGCGCTGAGGAACGAATCAGTCAAAACGTTTAGCAAACAACATCAAAGAATATGAAGAAGAGATTCAATTATTCTGAACAATTTCCTGTAAGTTAAGAACTCTTCTGAAGGTTGTTGGTTAATTGGTTGTGTTTTACGGCATCTCAACTGTTGTTGGGTTATTTTATGCTGAAGACATTTTGTTTATTCATTCTTGATGGGTATTCAATTTTTCTAAATACATCTTATTATAATGGAGATTGTGTGTTTCTCTGTCTGTAACCGAAACTATATTCCTACTCAAGTCACAATTCTCTTAGTTATTGACATCACATTCTCCATGATTTTATTTTTTATCTAAACCTCAATTATTAATAAAATTGTCTTACATTATTAATACTGTTAACCATATCTACATACTAATAACATGCAATTGTATTTATATATACAACAAAATAGCGGTTTATAGTGTGAATGGGAAGGCTAATTTGCATATTAATATTAAAAAAACGAATTTAATAAATATGTGCTTAGTATTATTGATTTATAACTGTTTGGTTTTATTTTAATGAATATAAGCAAAAATCTCTTCAATGAATCTTAAATGAAATCCATTAACAAGATAAAATAACTGTCATTTTATTCTTTACTTCCTCTTATAATCAAATACTTAAATTAGAAAAAATAACAATGAAAGACGAGAGTGATGGAAGAGTAAGTTTCAGTTGTTCCCTTTTTTATTATACTCCCTCTGTTTCAATCTTTTTATTTACTCCTCTGTTTCAAATCTTTTTATCTGTATTCTTATTTAGTTTCATTAGCCTTTCTAATTTAATACAATATTTTATTACATTAAAACTTAATTAACTTGCCAACGCCCACCTTAAATACTTGCACCGAGCATATATTTGCTAGTTTTTTTTTTTTAAATTATTTTTTTATCTATTTAACCCATAGATGGAACACTAACAAGTACTTCCACTCCGGGTCAGAGTGGGAGCTGGGAGTATGGAGATAAATGGGTACTCCCATTCCCATGTGCCGTTATAATATGTGTGGTCCTACCTTTTTGATGCTGTTATAGTATGTGGCCTACCAGTTTGAATGTGTCCTACCTCAGTAAGAGTATATTTATAGATAAAGTAGTAGGCAATTTTTAAACTAATTATTTTTCACATATATTCAATTTCAAGAAATGCAATTCAGTCGTAAGCTTATATCGTNCAAGAAGGAAGATTTAGACCCCTTCAAAGCCCCAACCCACCTTCTTAAAGCAACTCATTATGGAAATTAAAAAGGTTTTTGGTGGTTTGGCCATAAGGGAAATAGTTATTAGGAACAATCACATGACCAAAACGATTACATCGGACGGGGCCTCTTTCGACCGCCCATCTAGCATTAATAAGGGCCAAAGGGGTATAACCACAAACGTCTCCCTGAAAGAATTTAAGAAAGAACTCCTGCTATATATATATATATATATATATATATATATATATACAACACACACACACACACAGTGATGCTGATAGATTTTTGATTTAGTGCATCCTGGGACACACATATTTGCTTTGAATGAATCCTCAGGAAAATTTATGGGTCCCAACTAAAGTCGTCTTACTCCTACCTTGTAACCTATCCAGTGTAATTCATTTCTAAGGAACTATTGAAATGTATTTACAGTTAGTTTGAAATGGTGAGGGAAGAAAAAAGAAAAACACTGGGATGCATGGATATAAATTTACTGCATCGTTTTAGATTTTTGTGAGTCAGGATGCAGCAGGACACGTACCTATCAGCATCTCTGTATATGTATATATATATATATATATAAATATATTACCCCTGATGATGGCACTTCAAAGTGACGAAAGTACTCGGGACCTGAACTTTGGTGGACTAATCCATGAATTCCACCCAAATATTAAAAAGTTGGCCAGAAAACTCGAAAAGATCAAAAATAAAATTGTCAAACAGCAGAGGTGTCTTTTGTTTAATTCTACATGTGTATGTGTATATATAATATATATATATATATATATATATATATATATATATATATATCTTATTATAATGGAGATTGTGTGTTTTTCTGTCTGTAACCGAAACTATATTCCTACTCAAGTCACAATTCTCTTAGTTATTGACATCACATTCTCCATGATTTTATTTTTATCTAAACCTCAATTATTAATAAAATTGTCTTACATTATTAATACTGTTAACCATGTCTACATGATATTTACCGCGTACCCCACTTGTACGGGTCAGGCACAAAGTCCCTATTAACGTGGGACCACCCACAAACCGAAGCTCATGGAGTGGCAGGTGAAAAATTGCGTCGATCCCGTCGGCATTCCCCCTCAAGGGAGGCGCCTCAGGCACTGGGCAATAAACCCAGCCCTGCCCCTTTAAATCGAGGGGGCAGGTGTTGCCTGGGGATGCCCCCTGGATCGACGCTATTAACTCGCAAAGATCCAGGGCCGAAGCCACTGGACCCCCGGTGTTGACCAGGTCTACATACTAACAACATGCAATTATATTTATATATACAACAAAATAGCGCTTTACAATGTGAACGGGAAGGCTAATTTGCATATTAATATTAAAAAATCGAATTTAATAAATATATGCTTAGTATTATTGATTTCTAACTGTTTGGTTTTATTTTAATGAATATAAGCAAAAATCTCTTCAATGAATCTTAAATGAAATCCATTAACAAGATAAAATAACTGTCATTTTATTCTTCACTTCCTCTTTTAACTAAATACTTAAATTCGAAAAAATAACAATGAAAGACGAGAGTGATGGAAGAGTAAGTTTCAGTTGTTCCATTTTTTATTATACTCCCTCTGTTTCAAATCTTTTTATCTGTATTCTTATTTAGTTTCATTAGCCTTTCTAATTTAATACAATATTTTATTACATTAAAACTTAAATACTTGCACCCGGAGGGTGCATATATTTGCTAGTATATATAACCAAACTTGATGGCTATGTAACATTTCAAATGCAGCTTTTATATTTGGTTAGGCTTTCCCCTATTTGGTTTATTGCCACTATACAATCTTCATACAATGTTTGTAGGCCACTCTGTCCAACTTACTTCTATCTACAGTAAAGGGATGAGGTCAATATATATGACAAGGACCGTTATTGGAAAGAAAGAAAACAGAAGAAAACGTAGCTTTCATCGGCAAGAGTTTGCAAAGTGAATTGAATAAAATTATTTAAAAAACAAAAAAAAACATTAAAATCATTTTGTAAAATTTCTAAGAAACGGTTAACCTAGGTGCACCCAAAAATTCGGCTGCTACAAATTTTAAAAAGGAATTAAAATTAATTAAATCGATTATTTAAGGTCAAATTAGTAGTAATATAATGAGCATCAATAAAAAAAAAAAGAAGCAAAATAATATTACACATGTAATTTATTTTTAATACATTTAAAACGATTTTTTCAGTCAATGAAAAACTGAGTGAGTACAGATTTCGATTCTGCATAATTTTCTTAGCTTAGTAAACGAGATGTTGCAGAACCTCCCCTGGGGATAATTTGGTATCAACCAGGGACGTTGCTGGAACAGATTGATATATCCAATTGATATACATTAATGATTTTCTTTTTCTTTACCGAGAATAAAGGAGATGCCCTTATTTTCTCTGACTCTCCGTATCTCTCTACAGGATAATACACCTGTCGAGCGCTGAGGAACGAATCAGTCAAAACGTTTAGCAAACAACATCAAAGAATATGAAGAAGAGATTCAATTATTCTGAACAATTTTCCTATAAGTTAAGAACTCTTCTGAAGGTTGTTGGTTAACTGGTTGTGTTTTACGGCATCTCAACTGTTGTTGGGTTATTTTATGCTGAAGACATTTTGTTTATTCATTCTTGATGGGTATTCAATTTTTCTAAATACATTTTTTCTGGAACAGATTGATATATCCAATTGATATATATTAATGATTTTCTTTTTCTTTACCGAGAATAAAGGAGATGCCCTTATTTTCTCTGACTCTCCGTGTATCTCTACAGGATAATACACCTGTCGAGTGCTGAGGAACGAATCAGTCAAAACGTTTAGCAAACAACATCAAAGAATATGAAGAAGAGATTCAATTATTCTGAACAATTTCCCTATAAGTTAAGAACTCTTCTGAAGGTTGTTGGTTAATTGGTTGTATTTTACGGCATCTCAACTGTTGTTGGGTTATTTTATGCTGAAGACATTTTGTTTATTCATTCTTGATGGGTATTCAATTTTTCTAAATACATTTTTTTTTAATTATTTTTTTTTATCTATTTAACCCATAGATGGAACACTAACAAGTACTACCACTCCGGGTCAGAGTGGAGCTGGGAGTAATGGAGATAAATGGGTACTCCACATTCCCATGTGCCGTTATAATATGTGGCCTACCTTTTTGATTCTGTTATAGTATGTGGCCTACCCAGTTTGAATGTGTCCTACCTCAGTAAGAGTATATTTATAGATATAAGTAGCAGGCAATTTTTTTAAACTAATTATTTTTCACATATATTCAATTTCAAGAAATGCAATTCAGTCATAAGCTGTTATAGTAATTAAGAATAATTAAAAAAGAATTTATCCATAATTTACATGAATCAGAGATCTATTTAATTCTAAAATTTTTTTAAATAGGGTTAGAGTTAAGGGTAGCAGTTATTATTATAACGTTATAATATGCTTTTATGGTAGGCCACATACTATAAGAGAGACATGATTTTGTAGGGCACATTCTATAATGGTACCCATTCCCAGAGCTCCAAAATTGGAACTTCACCATCAGAGACACTAAGACCCTCAGGTATCGACTTTGAGCACATATATGATAAAAAGGGTTGGGGGGTTGCCTTAAGGTAAATAGGGTTGGGACAATCATATAGGTACTAGGGCTTGACAAGACCAGCCAATTGATTGGAAGGGGCCTCCCATTTAGCCTGAGTAAGAACCAAAGTGGAGTGTTGCATGTCATGGACGGCTCAACCACCAGGAATCTGTCTTAAAGTATCAGGAGTTGCCAACCATGACCAACAGGTAGCCTCATTGGGTGGATTTTACCACTCCACAGAGGTGCAGTGATGGGTGATGAAGAGAGCCGAGAAACTCCATGTTCTCAGAACGACTTGATGATGATGATGCGTGTGTGGGACGGTTAGTGAAGCTATATTCAATTGTCTAATGATTGCTATGCAGTGAAGAACTTTTACTTACAAATTTAATCATCTGCGTCTAATCTGGACTTATCAGTATATAATAAGCACTGACTGCTTGTCAACAATATTAGTTTTATATATATATATATATATATATGTGTATATATATATATATATATATATATATATATATATATATATATATGTATATAATTTCAACCTGTCTCCTTGTATAGTTAAATTAGTTTTGAAAAGTTCCAATATTACATATTCTAATTAATTTCAATTTCAATTATTTCTCATTTTTACTTTAATTCAATTTTAATTATTGTTGTTTTTATTTTAATTCAATTTATTTTAATTAATTAAGTTATATGTCATACTCGTTTTCCTAGGTTTTGGAATAATTTCCTATAAATTACTTGATCGTTAAATCGATTTTAATTTTAATTCTTTTTATTTAATAAAGTTTTCAAATGTTTTTAGAATTTTTTGTAACGAATGCGTATCCTTCTTAAGAATCATCTCAAAGACTCTCATAAGTTGATCCATCTTGAAAAAAACAAACAAAAAAAAAAAACAATGAAACACTATTCAACAAAAACAAACAGAAAACCTTTTTTTTCCGTTGGACCTTCCTCATTCAATAACAAACCTCATGAAAAAAAAAAATATATATATATATATGTGTGTGTGTTGTGTGTGTGTGTGTGTGTGTGTGTGTGGAGAATTAGACAAAAGACACATCTCCTGTTTAACAATTTTATTTTTGATCTTTTGAGTTTTCTGGCCAGCTCTTTAATATTTGGGTGAAATTTGTGGATTAGTCCACCAAAGTTCAGGTCCTGAGTACTTTCGGCACTTCAAAGTGCCATTATCAGGGGTGAATATATTTTTTTTTAAACTTGAACACATCACCCCTGACGATGGCACTACGAAGTGCCGAAAGTACTCAGGACCTGAACTTTGGTGGACTAATCCATGAATTCCACCTAAATATTAAAAGTTGGCCAGAAAACTCGAAAAGATCAAAAATAAAATTGTTAAACAGGAGATGTGTCTTTTGTTTAATTCTACATGTATAAATAAAGAATGCTGCCCATATATATATATATATATATATATATTCATATCTGTCTCACTGTTCATATATCTATCTCTTTACCTTCATGTATGTATGTATGTATATTTATACAGGCATGAGAATTTTTTCATATACATATATCTATATATTTAAAAGGAAGTTTGGTATGTACGTGTCGACTTATAACTCACAAATGAGAGGTCATTCATATTTGAAAGCTCGCATAGTATTTGATATGCTTATAATTAAGAAACACACAAAATTTGGGTTTTCATTTTAATAATTAAGCGATATAATTCAATTAATCACAAAAAATTAAAAAAATACAGTATACACACCCTCCATCCCCACCCTACTTACGCCGACATGAGTTTAGTTTTCAACTTCCCAGACAGAAGACCCCATCACTGTATGAAAAAAACAATAAATGTTCATTTCTAAAAAACAAAAACTAGCGTTAAGATGACACACCCACCCACTCACTACCTGGTACATTTGCTAGTATATATAGTAACATAATGGTTAGAGTCATGGGAAATGGACTTGTCGACCCAAGTTCAAATCCCAGACAAGACTGTTTGCATTTCACATAGCGTTAATACTTTGGGAAAGGGATGAATCCATATATTCTCCCTCCAGCCATGGGTAAAATAGTGGGGCAGACTGGTCTCTTTAACCTTGGGTAGGTAACCAGTCTAGGAGAGTGATAACTCTGAATTCAAAATTCCTGAGGTCGGTCATTGATTGGGTTTGTGGCAACCCTTGATGCACCAATTCTTTCCTATCGACTGTGCCAAAAAGTGCGGATGGTCCAACACAAGCCTTTACACCACTATAAACAAATCACTGTGTGGGTGTTCATTGTATGAACCCTCATGCGTCAAAATCGACGGGAGAGTCCATAATATATATAAAGGGTGGAGGAAGCTCAACGGCCATCTAGCACATTAACGCGAGAGCACAGAAATACCTGGGCTGGTATCCAGGCGCGTAATAGTCTAAATAACCCCCACTGCCTTGTGGTTATCCTCTGGATAGGAAAAGGCTAAGGGAGAAAACCCTGACAGAAATCACGGCTTGGACTCCGTTAGGCAGTTCAGTGTGTAAAACACTAACTGGCAACTCCTGCAGCCAAACTGACACCGAATGTAGTGGTTCACCATTCCTTCAGATCACGTCAGCAAGGCAGAGAGGGGGGCCCTGTCACTTGGGCAACCCAGGGCCTTTTTTTTTTTTTTTTTTTTGTGCCCTGGAGGGGAAACTCCTTCTACATTGTGCTGTGGGCACAGCACAGGAGGTCAGCAGTTACCGTTATATATATATATATATATATATATATATATATATATATATATATATAGAGAGAGAGAGAGAGAGAGAGAGAGAGAGAGAGAGAGCTAAGCTTATTAAATATTTCAAGTATTTCCAACAGAGTGATAATTAACACACTTGTCTCACAAGCCATTGTTAGTAAGTTTGTCACTATTGACATCTTGTACCAGTCTAAAGTAAGCTTAATATCGGTAGCCGCTCTATCAACCTACACCAATATGGCTTAAATATCTTTTTATTTCATTCAACAGTCAGTTTTATAATAAATCACAGCTTGCATGACAACGCAATAAGAAACCTTCAGAAATTTTAAGACAAGTTAATTTCATTGCAATAGTCGTTCACACGTCTCAGCTTTTTCTCACTTTTGTTGTTCACATTATAAAAAAAAACAAAACAGAGATGATTTCAATACGCCAAAGAAGTCTTAGAAAAACAGCATGAGATTGCTGCTTAAAAAAAGAATATGAATATATATATATATATGTGTGTGTGTGTGTGTGTGTGTGTGTATATAGTGTTAGCATTTCTTTGCACTTGTTATAAAACTTTTGAATATAAATAAAATTTGTTTTTATCGTGATAAGTCAGTCAACTACAGACATGACATATTCATATCTACCAATCAATGAATATCATTTGGTTCAGATCTCTTTCTCTCTCCTATGTTTTATATATATATATATATATATATATATATATATCCTACTCAATCTTCATATCTATCTCTCTTTATATTCATATCTCACTCTCTTCATATATATCTTTCTATTTTCCTATATATATTAATTTCTCGATCTTCAATATCTATCTGTATCTATCTATCTATCTATATATATCACTCTTCATCTATCTCTATTTTCATCTCTTTCTCTCTCTCTCTCTCTATATATATATATATATATATATATATATATATATATATATATATATATATATATACATACATATCGCTCCATCTATCTCTATTTTCATCCTCTCTCTCTCTCTCTATATATATATATATATATATATATATACATATCGCACCATCTATCTCTATTTTCATCGCTCCCTCCTCTCTCTATATATATATATATATATATACATATACCATCTATCTCTATTTCATCCCTCCCCTCTCTCTCTCTACATACATATATATATATATATATCTTGCTCCATCTATCTCTATTTTCATCCCTCTCTCTCTCTCTCTTATATATATATATATACATATCATCCATCTATCTATCTATCTATATATATATATATATATATATACATACATATCACTCCATCTATCTCTATTTTCATCCTCTCTCTCTCTCTCTCTATATATATATATATATATATATATATATATATATATATATATATATATATATATATGTCACTCCATCTATCTCTATTTTCATATCTCTCTCTTCTCTATATATATATATATATATATATATATATGTCACTCCATCTATCTCTATTTTCATATCTCTCTCTCTCTATCTATATATATAATATATATATATATATATATATATATGTCACTCGATCTATCTCTATTTTTATCTCTCTCTCTCTCTCTATATTTTTATCTCTCTCTCTATCTTTATCTCTATCTTCTCTCTCTCTCTCTCAATCTTTATCTCTATCTTTATCTCTCTATATATATATATATTTATCTCTCTCTCTTTCTATATATATAATATATATATATATATATATCACTCCATCTATCTTTATTTTCATATCTCTCTCTCTCTCTCTCTATATATATATATATATATATTATATATACATTCATATCTCTCTTTTATATAATTATATACATATATTTATACCCTTCTCTCTCTCTCATATATATATATATATATATTTGTATGTGTGGGTTTATTTTTTGTCTTCCACTGAAAATAAAAATTGATAGCCAAGTATTTGCTGCGTCTTAAAATTGATCAGCACATACATACATACATACATACACACACACACACACACACACAACATGCACACGCAGTGACAGCCGCAACGCACACACATAGTTACTACTTTATATTTTTGCTTCTTCTTTTTCTTTTCTCTTCCTTTTTTCACACTATGAAATCCTATTCACAATGTAGACTCAATTTTGACTTGAATGAAAAACTTGGGAGGGGGGGTCAATAAAAACTAAAATATTGTATAAGCCGATTATGGGAAAATATTCTTTTATTTTTAATGTTTTCTTTTTAAATTTGATTTTTTTTAAAATTAAATACAATAAAAAGTTTTGATTTAAATTCACATCAACATGATATTGCAGCCAGCCAGAAATATCTTCTTTTTTTTTTCCACCTCATGAGCAAAACGATATATTAAGAATATATCTTACTGACAACTTTATTAGATCAAAACTTTTATTCCTAGTTTTAGTTTACTCTTTGCGAGTTGTTCACACCAGTTCTGACTAATGTCTTTTTTACTGGAAACTGAGACACTAACTTTCTTCAGGTTTCCAGGACTTTCCTCAGTATCCTGGCCAATTTTAGTAGTGCTGAGGTCTGAATGCTTTTTTTTTTTTTTTTTTTTTACTGGGTCTGAGTGACAGTAAATCTCCTCGGATCAGCAGAACTTTCCTCAGTATCCTAGCCAATTTTAGTAATGCTGTGTTTTGAATAGTTTTACTGACAATAGGCAACTCCAATATCTTTCCTTTCTAAAAATGTCTCTGTAATTGTTATGTAGTAGAAATTTAGGTCTTCACATACACGCCCCCAGTCGTGGACCCCAGTCATATGGTTGGACTCCAGTCTCTTATTTGTACATTTGATTTTGTGGAAATAAGTCAATAATAGGAAGCTACTTCAGAATAATATTAACTATTAACTAATATTATTAATTAACTAATTAGTGGGCATTACTAAGAAATTGCTTTGTAAAATTTCCTCTGTAATTTTTATATGGTAATAATTTAAATCTTCACATGTCTGCCCCAGTCGCAGACTCCAGTGACATGGTTGTCACACCTTGTTAAAGGACTGCCTCAGTACACAAACACATCAGTGCCTGTTACTATCTATCCGGCTCGGTTAGTCTTCGATTAAAGCCATGTAAAATGTAGCAGTAATTTAGGTCCACATGTCCACCCCCAGTTGCAGACTCCAGTCACATAATTTTCAGACCTTGCTTAAGGACTGCCTCGGTACACACACACATCAGTGCCTCTTGCTACCTATTTAGTTTGGTTAGTCTTTGATTAAAGCCATTTAAAATGTAGCAGTAATTTAAGTCTCTACATGTCTGCCCCCAGTCATGGACTCCAGTCACAGTGTTGCCAGGCTTTCTTTAAATATCACCTTCATTAATAGTCATAGCCAACACACTGTCATAAATTTTTGATTTGGATACAATTCAGAATTCAACCCCTACATATTAGTATGGCATAGACGTCATTTATATATAATAGAGTTATAGCCAAATGTGTAGCCCAGTCACATAGTTGCTGATGTTGTTTAAGGACAGCCTCGGTACACACACATATCAGTGCCTGTTGCTATCTATTTGGCTTGGTTAGTCTTTGATTAAAGCCCTTTAAAATGTAGTAATAATTCCGGTCCCCCCATGTCCGACCCCAGTCGCATAGTTGTCAAACCTTGTTAAACTCTTAACATCCTGTTGAGATTTTTCTAAGTCCAGAGTATTCCTATAAGGATATATAAAAAAAATGGCTAAAAATGACCTTTGCATCTAAAGTTACCTATTATTTCCCTTAAATCAAAGATTTCTACATATGTTTAATACTAAATTTAAACAAAGGCTATTGTTTGGGGCTGATTAGTTAAAACGAATATGACTTCCAGCCGGGTGGAATGAGGTGGTATAGGACTAAGAGTTAAGGACTGCTTCGGTACACACACATATAGTAGTAATTTATCTCCACATATCTGCCCCCAGTCATGGACCCCAGTCACATAGTTGGCAGCCTTTTTTAAATATCACCTTCATTAATAGTCATAGCCAACACACTGTCATAAGTTTTTGATTTGAATACAATTCAGAATTGATCCACTACATATTAGTATGGCATAGACGTCATTTATATATAATAGAGTTATAGCCAACGGGCCGTGTCATTGGGGGCCAACGGACCGTGTCATTGGGGGCCAATTGAAAATTCAACTGCCGCATACTAATCAATTGTCATTGGTCACGGAATCAGAAATCTGGAAATGTCAGAAAAACTTGGAAAGCCAGAAAATCATGATGGAAAACCAGAATCCGCAATTTGGAAAGACTTAATGAATCACCTTCACACCTTTCCATTTTCTCATTAAGTGTCTATTCTTGTAGAAAACGGCGCTTATAGGTCCAATGAGTTTGCAGCACGTCTGATGGATCCAACAGCCTCCCGCCACAGAACTGATGATCAATCAGCGGAAACGACTAAATGGAATTGGTAAAAGATTTTCCAAACAGTCTAGGGGAGCAGCAAAGATGGCAGCTGCTCCTTCATTCCGCTAATGATTGCTGTCAAAACTTATGGTAGAGCGGAATGTTAAAATCATGAAATCAAGAGAAGAGGAGGAGGAGAAGGGTGGTTTGCAAATGTGTATCAATTGCCGAGTGGGGGGGGGTAACTTGGGAATATGCTCCATATTATCGTTTTTTTTCTTTCTTTTTTCTATTTTCTTTATTATTTTTTCTTTCTTTGTTTTTTCTCGTTTATTCCTTCTTATTTTTTTCTTTTTGATTTTTTCTTTCTTTCTCGTTTATTCATTGCTATTTTTTCTTTCTTTCTTTCCCATTTATTCATTCTTATTTTTTCTTTCTTTTTCGTTTATTCATTTTTTCTTTCTTTCTTTCTCGTTTATTTAATCTATTTTTTCTTTCTTTCTCGTTTATTCATTCTTATTTTTTCTTTCATTTATTTATTCTTATCTTTTCTTTCTTTCTTTTTTCTTCCTTTCTCGTTTATTTATCATTTTTTCTTTCTTTATCATTTTCATTTTCTTTCTTTTTTCTTTCTTTTTCTTTTCTTTCTCGTTTATTCAATCTTTTTTCTTTCTTTCTTTTTTCTTTCTCGTTTATTCATTTTTTCTTTTTTCTTTTCTTTTCTTTTTTCTTTTCTTATTTATTCATTCTTATTATTTCTTTCTTTCTCATTTATTATTATTATTATGATCACAGAATTCGTAAAATAATTCAAGATACAAAATAAAACAGAAATAAATCCTATCAATCACTCCGCGCAGGTGGATGACAGTTTTAATAAGTGAAATAATTATTTTGTCTGTGAAATCTCCGCAATTTATCAAAAGAACAGAACAAAGGATTTTCTTCTTTTTGTTTGGCTTTTTCTTCTTTTTTTATTATAGCCAAAAATGGCAATCATGTTGGTTGGTTGGTTGGTATTTAATGAAATATCAAATTATTTCTCCAAACTTTTTGAGATGAGTCTTCATGTGCATAATTTTGATTTTTCCAATTGTTGTCCTCATCTTTATTGATTGTTTTGTTTTGTTTTACGGCATATCAACCTTAGTGGGTCATTTAATGCCAATAAAGTTTTGAAATAAATCAATTCTTTTTTTACTCCTTTAATAAATTTGATGATTTCATGATTTATGGTTCAAACTCTCCGACATTTAATTTTTTAACTTCCACCTCCTCAAGCAATATCTTTCAAAAATGTATTTTTACATCGCCCGGAGGGTGTTTGGTTTGTTTTGTTTTACGGCATATCAGCCTCAGTGGGTCATTTAATGCCGATAAAGTTTTGAAATAAATCAATTCTTAATGGATAATACAATTTTTTTATAAATACATTTTTCTATTTAACCCATAGATGGGACCCTAACAGGTACTGCCACTCCGGATCAGAGTGGACCAGGGAGCAATGGTGATGAAGGGGTGCTCCACATTCCCCAAACCTCCAAAACTGGAACCTCACCATCGGATAGAGTTTAACGTCATTCCCAGGACATGTTGACTGCTGTCCTCATCTTTATTGCGGTATGTATAAATACAACATTTTGGCTGATGTATCCTCATTTATATTGTGGTATGTATAAACAACATTTTGGCCACTCTATCTTCCAGCCTTCCTCAGTTTTTCCCTGTCTATCCTCGCATAGTAATGTCCCAGCCTTGAAAGTCACACTAATAAGATGGGTTGTTTTGAGGCAAATCTAACTCAGATTTTCATAGAGACATCGTTAATAAATAAGTTTTAAGATTATGCCATGCATTAACGATTTTGACTATAAATCAAGTACTCATTGATAAACTTCTGCAATTCCTGAGGATATTGTGACATAAGCAGTGATGTAATTTCAGTTACACAAAGACCAACACTGAATCTCCATTATAAGATATATATATATATATGAGAAGTAAATATACAAGCTATGTGTTTTGATATGGCTTTCTTAGTCGACAATTTTTGGGAGAATATGTGCTTAATTGAAGTCGTACCTAATTTTGAAAGTTAATTAATTAATAATTAATTAATTAGGCGGGCATACCTATTCAAATGTAAGGCTAAACAAATCGAGAAAAATCAATCTCTGTATGTACATTTCGGCCTATTAGGCCTCATCAGCAGAGCTATAGATAGGAAGACCGCCTTGTGCGTGATTCGAACCCTGACCGTCAAGCTGAGATTGATTTTTCTCGATTTGTTTAGCCTTACATTTGAATAGGTATGCCCGCCTAATTAATTATTAATTAATTAACTTTCAAAATTAGGTATGACTTCAATTAAGCACATATTCTCCCAAATATATATATATATATATATATTTGTGTGTGTGATTTCACTATGATATTTTAAAGTAGATGGGTATGTTTTCTGTAATTGAAAAACGAACATTTCTATTAAATCAGAAAGATGGATGACAGGTCACAAAAAGCAATTATACGTCTGTTGGCCAATTGATCTTACAAATGACTGAATATGAATATTTTGACTCTAAACATCGAGGAGGAGGCAGAGGTGATGAAATGGTTATCATGATAAGGGAATCATAAATTCAAATTCAAATCCCAGACAAGGTTGTCTGTATTTCACTTTAGGTTAATGCCCTTCGAGTAAGATATGAATCTATGTCTGTTTTGGATGACTATGGATAAATAGTAGGACAGGTTTTATTTGGTTTACTTGTTTAATAGCATATCAACTCCTTATGGGTTATTTAATGCCAAAATGTGATTCATTCATTAATATATGATTATAATCTTAACTACTTATAGATTTGGTCTGGTTTATTGGTTTAATGGCATATCAACTCCTTATGGGTTATTTAATGCCAAAATTTGATTCATTTATTAATATATGATTATAATCTTAACTACTTATAGATTTGGTCTGGTTTATTGGTTTAATGGCATATCAACTCCTTATGGGTTATTTAAGGGCTGGCTTAGCTCAGTCGGTAGAGCATCAGCCAAGGAACCACAAGGTTCCAGGTTTGATACCGGCCCTCACCAACTCAGCACAGGGATCTGTTCGGTAAAGTAAGGAGCTGATAGTAGGTGTGTCGCTCCACCTCAGATGCAGAAACAATCTCCTAGGTCTAGCGCTAGTAAAAAGGGAATAAAATCTCTCTTGCTGAATGGCTAATACTGAATTAAGCCACCCCGACGACCTTTTAAAAAACTTTAATACTGAAATTTGATTCATTTGTTAATATTTAATTATAATCTTCTATACATATAGAAAGGACAGTTGGTGTGTGTGTGTGTGTATGTCTGGATGAAACTATGAAAATAAAACAATTAACAACAAATATATTTACACAATAAATATCACCAGATTTTGCTTTTTGTGCAAAAATTATGAAGATTTTATTTATATTCGAAGATATTTGAAAATTAGAATATACATAGAAATAGCATTGAAATTCTACTTAAAATATCCAGCATTTGTATATCTCAAAAGTAAACAAAATAAGAGGGTTTTGTCCCCCCTTACCCAGTCAATGCTGAGTAGTCACTGTAGTTTTGAACTGGTGTAATTGTTTAACAGTACATCAACTCCATATGGGTTAATTAATGCCAAAAATTTAATTAATTTATTAATATTTTATCATAATTTTAACTATTTCTAGGTTTGGTTTGGCTTATTTGTTTAATGGTATATCAACGTTTGAAACAAATATTTTAATAGGATTTAATGTAATATCTAATTCAACAGGGTTTAATGTAAAATCCATTTTAATTGGGTTTAATGCCAGATCTATTTTTAACAGGGTTAAATGCAAGATCTATTCTTAACAAAGTTTAATGCAAGATCTATTTTTAATTGGGTTTACTGCAAGATCTATTTCTAACAGGGTTTAATGCAAGATCTATTTTAAACAGGGTTAAATGCAAGATTTATTATTTTTAACAGGGTTTAATGCAAGATCTATTTTTAACAGGGTTTAATGCAAGATTCTATTTTTAACAGGGTTAATGCAAGATCTATTTTTAACAGGGTTTAATGCAAGATCTATTTTTTAACAGGGTTTAATGCAAGATCTATTTTTAACAGGGTTTAATGCAAGATCTATTTTTAACAGCAAGATCTATTTTTAACAGGGTTTAATGCAAGATCTATTTTTAACAGGGTTTAATGCAAGACCTATTTCAACAGGGTTAAATGTTTAATTTATAATATATTCTTAACATGGTTTAATGTACAATATATTTTTAACAGAATTTAGTGTAATAGGGTTTCATGTAAGATGTATTTTAACAAGTTTTAATATACAATCTATTTTTAACAGAGTTCAATGTACAATCTATTTTTAACAAGGTTTAGCATAATATCTATTCTAATTGGGCTTAATGAAAGATCTATCTTTAACATTTTATTGTAATAGGATTTTATTTACTGTTTATTTTAATATTGCTTAATCTGAAATCTATTTTAAATAGTTACACAAAGGTTTTAGACTAAATCAATTTTGTTCTCTGATTTGTGACACGTCTAAAAAAAAATTTTTTTAAAAGAATAAATCTTCTTTTCTTTAAGGCAGACTAAAAAAGATGAATAAAAAAAATAAAAATGATGCTTTTCTTAAAAGTTTTACTGATGTAGACAAGTCTTGTAAAGATTTTTCTGATAACTGCAATACAAAGGCGTCAAATAAAATGGTATCAGCAAGGAAAACCTTCTAGTTTTACAAAGAACATCGTTCAGAATCCTTATGACTGAAAGAAGAATCAAAAGAACGAACGCATAAACCTGATTCTTTGCAATGAAGATCTTATCGAGTGTTTTTGTCTGTGCTTTGTAAAGATGAACAGCCATGACAGTTTTAATTTCAGGTGTGGCTTAAAGTGGTTTCCAAAGTGGAGAGTGCATTTGTTTTGTAGTTTTTTTTTTCATTTTTTTTTTTTTTTTACAAAGAGATAGACAATAGAATTCTTCTTAAATTCTTAATCAACTTGTAATTTTGTATTTCAATTTAATTATTTTGTCTGTGTTTATTTTATAAATATTTTGTCTGTGTTCCATTTAGTAAATAAGTCGGTAGGGCGGCTTAATGTCATTATCAACCAGACAGCAAGGGAGTCTATCTCCTTTTCACTAGCATAGACTAAGGAGATTGTTTTAGCATCTGAGGTGTAGAGCCACACCTACCATCAACTCCTCACTTTACAGCACAGATCCCTGTGCTACTCATACATTGTGTTGGCAAGGGCCAGTATCAAACCCAGAACCTTGTGATTCCTAGGTTGACACTCTATCAACTGAGCTATTAATATTTAGATTAAGGCAGTCTATTCCCTTTTCACTAGCATAGACTAAGGAGATTGTTTTAGCACCAGAAGTTGAGCGCCACACCTGCCACCAGCTCCTCACTTTACAGCACAGATCCCTGTGCTACTCATACACTGAGTTGGCAAGGGCCAGTATCAGACCCAGAACCTTGTGATTTCTAGGCATATGCTCTACCAACTGAGCTATCAAGATTTAGATTAAGGCAGTCTATCCCCTTTTCACTAGCACTAGACCTAGGAGATTATTTTAGCATCTGAAGTAGAGTGCCACACCTGCCATCAACTCCTCACTTTACTGCACAGAGTCCTGTGCTGCTCATATGCTGAGTTAGTGAGGGCCAGTATCGAACCCGGAACCTTGTGATTTCTAGGTTGACGCTCTACCAACTGAGCTAATAAGATTTAGTAAATATTTAATCCACAAAAAACAAGCGAGCTCTCCACTTTGAAAATCACTTTAAGCCACATCTAAAATTAAAACTGTCATGGCTGTTCAGTTTTATGAGTTTGTGATTTCTAGGTTGACACTATCAACTGAGCTATCAATATTTAGATTAGGGCAATCTATCCCCTTTTCACTAGCATAGACTAAGGAGATTGTTTTAGCATCTGAAGTAGAGTGCCACACCTACCATCAGCTCTTCACTTTACAGCACAGATCTCTGTGCTTCTCATACACTGAGTTGGCAAGGGCCAGTATCGAACCCGGGACCTTGTGATTTCTAGACGGACGCTCTACCAACTGAGCTAATAACATTTAGTAAATATTTAAAAGAATTTTGTCTGGTGTTAATTTTGTCTGTGTTTCATAAAACTGAACAGCCATGGCAGTTTTAATTTCAGATGTGGCTTAAAGTGATTTTCAAAGTGGAGAGCTAGCTTGTTTTTTTGTGGATTTTTTCTTTTTCACAAAATTATTCTTGAATTTTTAATCAACTAGTAATTTGTATATCAATTTAGTCATTTTGTCTCTGTTTAATTTAGTAGATATAAGATAACAGGGTGGCCTAATGTCAGTATTGGCCAGACAGCGAGGGTGTCTATCCCCTTTTCACTAGCACTAGATCAAGGAGATTGTTTTAGCATCTGAGGTGTAAAGCCTCACCTACCACCAGCTCCTCACTTTACCACATAGATCCCTGTACTACTCATACACTGAGTTGGCAAGGGCCAGTATCGGATCCAGAACCTTGTAATTTCTAGGTAGATGCTCTACCGACTGAGCTATCAAGATTTAGATTAAAGCAGTCTATCCCCTTTTCACTAGTGCTAGACCAAGGAGATTATTTTAGAATCTGAGGTGGAGCACCACACATACCACCAGCTCCTTACTTTACCACACAGATCCCTGTGCTACTCATATGCTGAGTTGGTCAGGGCCAGTATCAATCCTGGAAATTTTAGAATCTGAGGTGAAGCGCAACACCTACCATCAACTCCTTACTTTACCACACAGATCCCTGTGCTACTCATATGCTGAGTTGGTGAGGGCCAGTATCGATCCTGGAAACTTGTGATTCCTAGACGGACGCTTTGCCGACTAAGCTAAGATTTAGTAGATATTTATGAATCTTTTGTCTGTGTTTGATTTAGTCTGTGTTTCATAAAACTGAACAGCCATGACAGTTTTAATTTCAGGTGTGGCTTAAAGTGATTTTCAAAGTGAAGAGCTCGCTTGTTTTTTTGTGGATTTTTTTCGTTTTTTTTATTTTTTACAAAGTAATTTTTTTTTTCTTTCTTAGTTTCTCTTTGTTTGAAAATATAACA
Organism: Doryteuthis pealeii; assembly: GCA_023376005.1. Taxonomy (NCBI): domain Eukaryota; kingdom Metazoa; phylum Mollusca; class Cephalopoda; order Myopsida; family Loliginidae; genus Doryteuthis; species Doryteuthis pealeii. The sequence continues at coordinate 3,008,801 of CM042172.1, forward strand.
CCATCTTTGATGGGATTAATAGATTTAACATCTTTGTTTTTTTTTTTTTTGTGACAGAGATTATGATCTTCACAACACCAGACATTAAATCAAAGCTGTTACTCTAAATAGACAATATGCTTTCTGGAGTGATGCCATAAAAAAAAGAATAATAAAAAGGAGAGTGAGCTCAAATAGTGGAACTTAGAATGTTTGGTATAATAGTATATCCAAATAATGGTTTACGCTAACAATAAAGTGGTTAAGGCATTGGACTCGAAATCCAATGGGCAATGCCCGCGCAGGTTCGAATCCTGCCCGCAGCGCCATATTGAAGTCAGTTAGCCTACAGCAGCTAAGTAGAACTTTTACCAGTGTCCAAGACAGCTGGTAAATATAGGAATCAAGAATGATCCACTCATGAATCAGGGTGACTTGGGTCATTCCACTCCTTGAGTCCTGATTGGCTGCCTGACTGGTTGATCTGCATGACACTGTGGAGTCCTATATATACCTGTCATTCTGCAGTGTACTTTGTAGCATGGCGAGCTTGTATTGAGTTACAATCGCATGCTACCTTGTCTTCCCAGTTCGACGGTAATTGGAACTTATTCTTCACGATGATGAGTATCATTGTTTCTACAAAAGTATTTCACAAAGAGGGCGGTAATTAATGAGGTAATGCATCCCGGTCTCCTGCCTCAAAAATTGCTACCCAGTGACTATCAAAATAACAACCCCAGCTTGTCGTAATTCTTGTTTATTTATCGTAA
>CM042172.1:3014552-3027052 GCA_023376005.1 Doryteuthis pealeii
TAAAGATTATATGAGGATCAGCTGAAAAGTTCATAGGCTGACCAAGATACTCTATGGAATGTCACTAAATTGGGGTTATTTTTCAATATAATTCCCTTTGTTCTTTTCACTACAACTTGATATTAACATTATTACAGAGCAAAAACTGTTTTTAATTTGGATGTATTTTTGATAGAATTTATCGTACACAATTCTTTCAAATTATCCCCCAACTGTATATCAGTATGCTGTTATTTTATTAGTTTTAAGTTTGTACCAAAGTTTTTCATTTATTTTAATATAAACCAATGCAAAACCAAAATGTATTGATTTGGTTTTGGTTTTGTTTTACGGCATATCAACCTCACTGGGTCATTTAATGCTGATAAAGTTTTGAAATAAATCAATTCTTAATGGATAATACAATTTTTTTTATAAATACATTTTTCTATTTAAGCCATAGATGGGACCCTAACAGGTACTACCACTCCGGGTCAGAGTGGACCAGGGAGCAATGGTGATAAAGGGGTGCTCCACATTCCCCAAACCTCCAAAACTGGAACCTCACCATCGGATAGAGTTTAACGTCATTCCCAGGACATGTAACCTGCAGCCACCACCTTCTAGCACCGATATGATAAAAAGTGTTGGGCTTGCCATAAGGGCAATAGGGTTGGGGCAATCATATAGATACTAGGGCTTGATGTGACCAGTCAATTGATCAGAGGGGGCCTCTTCGACTGCACGTCTAGCCCAAGAAATGGCCAAAGTGGAGTATTGCATGTCATGAACCGCTCATCCACCTGGGTTCTATCCTGAAGCATCACGGCCCGCAGGTGGCCCCATTGGGGGAGTCTTACCCTCTGCAGGGTGCAGTCGGTGCATTCTAACGCCCAGCCGACAGGGCGGCCAAAATGTATTGATTCAGACGTATTTTATTTAGGTTTTAACATACACATTTTTTTCAAAAAATAGACAAAAACTGGAATATTTGTCTTCTAGCTCTAGCGCATTCTCATCTTAGTCTGGATGAGAACTTTCTGGCAGGACTGATGTGCATTGTCAAACAAGACTCATACACTCCTTTATATTCAAACAAGAACAACAATCACAGTGTGAAACATGTCAAACATCCTACACAGTTAAAACACTTCCTCATAGAATGTGGAGCTTTCACTCTCATCAGAAAAGTTTTCAAACACAAATAATCTGAAAGATCTATTTAAAACAGTTCCCTGCTTATTGTCCAATATAGAGCAAACAAGACATATATATATATATATCCCAATTCAAATTTGAATTTGGAAAATCGATAAATATATGGAATTTTATTTTACACATATACATATGTGTGTGTGTGTGTGTGTATATATATATATATATATATATATATATATATATATATATGGTTAACAGATATGCCTAAAAAAGGAAAACAAAATTGTTGAAAATAATTTATTCATGTGACACGTTTATTTTTTCACCGTTTCATCAGATTGCATACATTTTTCTTAAAAATTTAAAAAATATTGTTGATGTAATCATCATAAAAACAGACGTTGAACTTTAGTTGTTTGGAAGTTTTTGAAATTTGAAATTTATTCAAAAATTTGTTATGGATTATTTATTACTTTTATAAAATTCAAAAGTTTTGCAATATTTTGGTACATGGTAAGTAAAGTCGACAGGGAGGCCTAAAGTCGGTATTAGCCAGTCAGCAAGTCTATCCCCTTTTCAATAGCGCTAGACCAAGGAGATTGTTTTTAGCATCTGAGGTGGAGTGCCACACCTACTATCAATTCCTTACTTTACCGCACAGATCCTGTGCTACTCATACGCTGAGTTGGCGGGGACCAGTATCGAACTAGGAACCTTGTCATTTCTAGCCAAACGCACTACCGACTGAGCTAACCCGACCCCTCCCAAACTGAGGTGCATGGTCTAATGGTTAGTCATAAGGAAATGGACTCATCAACCTGAGTTCAATTCCTGGACGAAGCTGTTTGCATTCTGGGTTGAGTCAAAAGTTTTGCAATATTTTGGTATATGGTAGTTTTAGGTATATATATCATGTGACCAAATTGTGGTGCATGGTCTAATGGTTAGAGTCGTAAGAAATGGACTCATCAACCTGAGTTCAATTCCTGGATGAAGCTGTTTGCATTCTAAGGCGAGTCAAAAATTTTGCAATATTTTGGTACATGGTAGTTTGTGGTATATATATCATGTGACCAAATTGAGGTGCGTGGTCTAATGGTTAGAGTCGTAAGGAAATGAACTGGTCGACCTGAGTTCAATTCCTGGGTGAAGCTGTTTGCGTTTCACGTTGCGCTAATACCCTTGAGAAAGGTACGAATCCAATACTCCCTCCAGCTATGGGTAAATATCATGGCAGACTGGGCTCTTTAACCATGGCTAGGTAACGAGTCTAGAAGGAAAAATCTGAATTCAAATCTGTTAAACTTCGCTTAATAAATTGACTTTGTGTCCCATCCTTTTCGTGTGGAGGGGTTGCTAAATATATATCATGTGACCAAATCAGTTCAAAAGAAAGAGAGAAGGGGTGAGTGTGTGGAAGCGATAACGCTAATCCGTTTCAGTATTATCTGCGTTATTCGGACAATTGTCCTCATCTTCGTTGTTATCTGTACAACTTTTCGGCCGATGTGCCCTCCGGCCTTCTTCAGGTATTTCTTGTCAGACTCGGGAACCTTCTTGTCATAGGCAGGACCCATCACGAAACTTTGAACCTAACCCTTTATTCATTCCTCAGGGGTATCCTGTTCTCATTCCGCTAACCATAGCTGGGGTACAGGCATTCAGCAGTGTTAATTATTATTCAAAGTTACTGCTGCCCCTGACCAGGATTGAACTGTCTTAACCTAACTCCTTTATCCACTGTGCTATGTGTCCAGTTGGACAAGAAATACCTGAAGAAGGCCGGAGGCACATCAGCTGAAACATTGTACAGATAACAATGAAGATGAGGACAATAGTCCGAATAATCCAAATAATACTAATTATCAAGTCTCATCACAAAAATTCAGAGAAATAGTAATCTGTTTCAATCGAACATAATGAAAAGAAGGAAAGAAAGTAAAAAATGGGAAAGAGAGAGAGAGAGAGTTAAATCAAGATTATTATACTTTTTACACATTGAACTATTTAGCAATAGCTCTTAAGTAAACAAATCTAACATTATAATAATTAAATTATCATACTGTGGTATATCTACAGGTCCTGCTAGTAAAATTAAATTCCATAATAAAAAATAAAAAAATTCCTGATCTACTTTTTACAAAAAATCTTAGTCTAGCTCTAGTGAAAATAGTGGAATAAGCTCCCTCGCTGTTTAGCTGATACCGATATTAGGTTGCATCACAGACTTTACTTTTTTTTTACTACTCTCAGAGAAAGACCCACCCTGTCAGTGGGGCATTAGAATGCACCAACTGCACCTCTGCAGAGGGGTAAGACTCTCCCAATGGGGCCACCTGTTGGCCGTGGGTGGCGACCCATGATGCTTAAGGATAGAACCCAGGTGGATGAGCATGACTTTCAATATTCCACTTTGATTTCTCCAATCAATCTGCTGGCCACGTCAAGCCCTAGCACCTATATGATTTTCCCAACCCTACTGCCCTTATGGGAAGCCCCAACCCCTTTTTATCATATGGGTGCTAGAAGGCGGTGGCTGAGGGTCTACATGTCCTGGGAATGACGTTAAATTTTATCTGATGGTGAGGTTCCAGTTCTGGAGGTTTGGGGAATGTGGAGCACCCCTTCATCACCATTGCTCCCTGGTCCACTCTGACCCAGAGTGGTAGTACCTGTTAGGGTCCCATCTATGGGTTAAATAGAAAAATGTATTCATAAAAAAATTGTATTATCCAATAAGAATTGATTTATTTCAAAACTTTATCGGCATTAAATGACCCACTGAGGTTGATATGTCGTAAAACAAAACAAAACCAAATCAGAGAAAGACAACTGTACAGTGGAAGTCTTTTCCAAGGCTACAAAAAGATCTTATGAAGCTAGCAATAAATTTTTTTCAATCCAAGTAAAATTGAATTCCATAACAAAAAAAAAAAAATCTCATCTACTTTTTACAAATAAAAAAACCCAAAAAAAACCTTACTAATCATTGCCCGAGATTTGTGTAGATTGGAGCCGTTTGGTTGTTTTGGATCGTAGCACTTTTCTGGACAAGTTAGCAAAAAACAAACCCACCCACGCACTAGTGTCCTGATCTTCTGGTCAGTTAATTAAAAAAAAAAAGTTTATATCACAGAACTAACGGTTTCGTCTGAGGAGAATACTGTCTGAGCACATCAGTGTAATCGTCAAAAGAACAAAGATCCGTTACGCATGTCTGGGTAAATCAATATATTTCCTGTCAAAATCAGATGTAAAGGTTTTTATTGCCAACTCAACCTCTGCATACCTGACTAAACACTGTCCGCAAGAGAAACGAGGAATGCACGTGAAGAGAGACTCCAAGACTATTTCGGAGACGCCACGGATTTGACATTGGCACTATCGTAGACAATGGAATGGTCAACCAAGCTTGTGAGGTATTGTGTTGGCATATATTGGGTTCATGTCTCAACCCTGAACCTATACTTGGTTGGTTGGATTTTACAGCATTGTTGAGTTATTTTATGCCAGACATTTTGTTTTTTTTATTCTTGAGGGTATTCAATTTTTATAAACTAATTTTCTATTTAATCCATAGATGGGTTGGTTAGGTTTTACTGCCTATCAACCCTTGTTGGGTTATTTTATGCCAAAGACGTTTGTTTTATTCATGGTTGATGGGTATTCAATTTTTATAAACTCATTTTATCTATTTAACCCATAGATGGGTTGGTTAGGTTTTACTGCATGTCAACCCTTGTTGGGTTATTTTATGCCAAAGATATTTTATTTTATTCATAGTTGATGGGTATTCAATTTTTATAAACTCATTTGTTCTATTTAACCCATAGATGGAAACCCTAACAGGTACTACCACTCCGGGTCAGAGTGGACCAGGGAGCAATGGTGATGAAGGGGTGCTCCACATTTCCCAAACCTCCAGAACTGGAACCTCACCCTCAGATAGAGTTTAACGTCATTCCCAGGACATGTAGACCCTCAGCCACACATATGATAAGAAGGATTGGGGTTGCCATATGGGCAATAGGGTTGGGGCAATCATATACATGCTAGGGCTTGACGTGACCAGCCGATTGATCGAGAGAGGGCCTCTCAGACCACCCGTCTAGCCCAAGAAAAGCCTAAAGTGGAATATTGCAAATCATGGACTGCTCAGCCACCTGGGTTCTATCCTTAAGCATCATGGGTTGCCACCCACGGCCAACAGGTGGCCCCATTGGGGGAGTCTTACCCCTCTGCAGAGGTGCAGTCAATGCATTCTAATGCCTCAGCCGACAGGGTGGGCTATCGTTTGGGGCTGATTAGAGTTAAGTCATTCATCATCTTGGCAAAGACATCTGAGAAACGTTCTGTTTACGATCACTTTACCCTCACCAAAAGGAGTAGGTGGTGTGTGTGTGTGTTTTCTGTCAAATTTTATTCCATACCGTACCTATTATCTTAAATAGGAATTAAATATTATGCATATTTTTTTATTAACACCAAATATAAATTTGGCTTGAAAATTAAATGGTGCTCTTTTCAAAAAAGGTGAATGGGGACTCCCAGCTGAAAGGAGGTGTCTTATCAAAACAACAAAGACAGGGATAATAATCTGAATGATGTTGGGGAATGCTGCATTCAGTTTTTATGAGTAATTATTATCGGAAATGGAAATGAATTCATAAAAGATATGACAGATGATTAGTTGGAACTAAAGAAGAAATGTCTTGGAGCAAAAACAGTTTCAGAATTTTGATGGGATTTGGGGGGGTGAATGAGGGTGGTGAATGAGGGGGGGTGAGGTAGTTCGACCAAGATGTAACCAGATCTTCACAGGCTGCATTTTCAATATTTGATTCAATTAAAGAAAATTTTTTTAAAAATGAAAGAAATTACAAAGTTTTGAAAAATAACTTTTTAGGAATCAAATAATTGAAAAATGTTGTTTAATTCAAAACTAAAGACTAGATTAATTTGTAACATGTAAAATTCATATGAAACATTTGACAGATTTGAAAACTTTTAAAATAATTCTCTAAATCCTTGTTACATTATGGTTGGTTGATGGATTTTATGGCATGTCAACCCTGTTGGGTTATTTAAGAGGGGGGTGACGATTTTTCTTAATTATTATCTTGCAGTTATTCTACTCGATCGTTTGGATTAAGTTCTCAATTTTTTCTGTGGATTTAAACAATTTTACTCAAAGTTCATTTTGCACAATTGGATAATGATGGATAACCTAACAAGTTGGTGATGCTGTGATAGAGTTTTTTTGTTTCTTTATCTTGGGGCACATATAGAGGGCTTGATGTGACAATGAATTCAATACGGCACAGGGATCTGTGCAGTAAATTTGATTTGTAAAAGATGCAAAGCAAAAAAAACTAAAAACTTTCCCAAACGACTTTACTTGTCTTCAAAACACAATGACATCAATTTGTCATTTTATTTTAAAAGAAGAAAAAAAAAACATCCGCACTTCTAAAATATTGCAAAACTTTGACTCAACCAAGAATAATTTGCCAAGAGCTTCCTTTAAAAAGATTCCGGTACTAAAAGAGTCCAGGTGTTAACCATTTTACTGAGTGTCAAAGACTCTTTGGCATCTCATCCTGATTACCATTCCATTCTTTTTAATGGCAAATTATTCAGCAATTCTATCCATTGGAGACACAACAAACATGTCTGCCAAAACGTTTCCTTCGAAATCAGAAAAATCAGAAAAAGAGAAGAGACAACCGAGAAACAAATTGAATCAACGCAATAATTAATGGTGACAACTCGCTAACAAATTGAATTGACTTTGTCAGAAAAATTGCCGTAACAATTTAGAAAATAAAGCTGATTTTCGAATCGTTTTAGACAAGAAAACAAAATCTTAGCGGCAAATTATATTCTCGAGTGCAAACAGCAAATGTCTGTGAGAACTTTCATGTTACTACAATTGACAAGGTGCTGATGTCACAAGACGTTTACAGTTAGTCACAATTTGAAAAGTAGAATTCTGTGGCAAGTACGACTTGGTTTAACAAATACTGTATGTGTAAATGTATGTATTTTACCCAACCCCTCTAAACGAGTAGGGTGTGTATATATATTTTTACCCAACCCCTCTAAATAAGTAGGGTGTGTATATATATATTTTACCCAACCCCTCTAAACAAGTAGGGTGTGTATGTATATGTGTGTGTATGTATGTATTTTACCCAACCCCTCTCAATAAGTAGGGTGTGTATGTATATATGTGTGTATGTATATATTTTCCCAAGCCCTCTAAACAAGTAGGGGTGTATGAATATATTTTACCCAACCCCTCTAAACAAGTAGGGTGTATATGTGCATGAATATATTTTACCCAACCCCTCTAGTAGGGTGTATATGTGCATGTATATATTTTACCCAACCCCTCTAAACAAGTAGGGTGTGTATGTATATATTTTACCCAACCCCTCTAAACAAGTAGGGTGTGTGTGTATATGTGCATGTATATTTTTTACCTAAACCCCTCTAAACAAATAGGGTGTGTGTATATGTGCATGTATATATAAACTGGTCAATTCTGTTTTCTAAGGCTGGATATGTCAATCATAGGAAATCTCATCAGGGACAATTCGTGCAAACTCCAGAAACAAACAATGTGTCTTGTGCAATCTGTAACAAAGTCTGTAAGTCAGCTTCTGGTCTTAAGAGACATATGGTGGTGCATAAGCATCAAATTTTATCATCTGATACAACGAGAAGGATATCCTTCCTATGTCATATTTGCATCAAACTTTGTGGATCTGCAGCAGGTTTAATGAATCATTTGAGGGTTCATAAAAGGAAAGGTTCTGATGGTAGGGTTATAGGATTGTGAGGGATGTAGTGATCTGTAAAGATTATGCTATTGCTATATATATAATACTGAAAGTGTAAATGTATTTTATCCAACCCCTCCACCAAAGTAGATGTGACACAAGGTCAATTTTTTAAACAAATTTAACAGGTTTGGTTGGAAACTGATGGATCCAGACCTTTCCCGAGGACAAATGAAATTTAAACAGCCTTATCCAGGAGTTGAACTTTGGTTGCCAATTCCAATTCCTTAGATGATAACCATCATATATATATGTATATGTATATATATATACATATATATTATTATTATTAGCGTCGATCACAGCCACAGTTTGACTCGGAACCTGGACTAAGCTGATGTTGCAGTTTCCTGGGAAGGGTCTCAAAACCTACCTTAATTCTATCGATTAACTGGGCTTTTGTAGTACTGACACAGTGATTAGTATCTTTCTCAACAGCGCCCCATACAAAATAATCCATGGGTTAAGATCTGGGGAGTTCGGAGGCCAAACATTGGGACTGGTGTATATGTGTGTGTGTGTGTATATGTTATTATATATTACTAGCAAAATAAACCACAAAAAAACACCTTCCTTTAATGCTTACACTGTTGGACAAGATGGACATTTCATGTCTGACGGGTTTCTTTTCGATTTTTTAAAAGTTTTCTGGACAATTTCTTAATATTGGAGTGGAGTCTATTGATTTAGTCCCAAGTTTTCATCCCTAGTACTTTCAGCACTACGAAGTGCCATCATCAGGGGTAGATGTAATTGAGTTTTTTTCTGTGTCTATCTAAACACAGAAGCTGGTTTAATGACAGAATAGCAGTGGGAGTAATTAGAAGGGGAAACTCACAGAAATCAGTTGTGGTTATAAGGAGGAAAATTGACAGGAAATGAGTTAAAGACATTTCAGAATATGACTGCTATATTCAAAATTAATCTTATTCAAAGTTGGATTGCGTAACTTAATGTATAGAGCTTCGAGAATTTGAAATCTTTGTTTGGTTCTTTGTGCAATATGTGTGTATTTTTGGTTAGAAATTTTTGGTAATTAGGGGAGCATGCATTTTATTTTAAGTGTTATGAACTGGAGCTACTTTCAGATAGATGAAGTGTTAAGCAGCATGACAAGGTTGTAGTTGTGAGACCAATGTAAGTGCTTTCATTTGCATTTAAAAATTTGATTTGTACATTGATATTGTATATGTCCTGGGCAAATATTCTATTTTGTCAAGGTTGATTTAAGAAGATGGAAAAAGGCAAAAAGCATGACAAGGTTGTAGTTGTGAGACCAATGTAAGTGCTTTCATTTGCATTAAAAATTTGATTTGTACATTGATATTGTATATGTCCTGGGCAAATATTCTATTTTGTCAAAGGTTGATTTAAGAAGATGGAAAAAGGCAAAAAGCATGACAAGGTTGTAGTTGTGAGACCAATGTAAGTGCTTTCATTTGCATTAAAAATTTGATTTGTACATTGATATTGTATATGTCCTGGGCAAATATTCTATTTTGTCAAAGGTTGATTTAAGAAGATGGAAAAAGGCAAAAAGCATGACAAGGTTGTAGTTGTGAGACCAATGTAAGTGCTTTCATTTGCATTAAAAATTTGATTTGTACATTGATATTGTATATGTCCTGGGCAAATATTCTATTTTGTCAAAGGTTGATTTAAGAAGATGGAAAAAGGCAAAAAGCATGACAAGGTTGTAGTTGTGAGACCAATGTAAGTGCTTTCATTTGCATTAAAAATTTGATTTGTACATTGATATGTATATGTCCTGGGCAAATATTCTATTTTGTCAAAGGTTGATTTAAGAAGATGGAAAAAGGCAAAAAGCATGACAAGGTTGTAGTTGTGAGACCAATGTAAGTGCTTTCATTTGCATTAAAAAATTTGATTTGTACATTGATATTGTATATGTCCTGGGCAAATATTCTATTTGTCAAAGGTTGATTTAAGAAGATGGAAAAAGGCAAAAAGCATGACAAGGTTGTAGTTGTGAGACCAATGTAAGTGCTTTCATTTGCATTAAAAATTTGATTTTACATTGATATTGTATATGTCCTGGGCAAATATTCTATTTTGTCAAAGGTTGATTTAAGAAGATGGAAAAAGGCAAAAAGCATGACAAGGTTGTAGTTGTGAGACCAATGTAAGTGCTTTCATTTGCATTAAAAAATTTGATTTGTACATTGATATTGTATATGTCCTGGGCAAATATTCTATTTTGTCAAAGGTTGATTTAAGAAGATGGAAAAAGGCAAAAAGCATGACAAGGTTGTAGTTGTGAGACCAATGTAAGTGCTTTCATTTGCATTAAAAATTTGATTTGTACATTGATATTGTATATGTCCTGGGCAAATATTCTATTTTGTCAAAGGTGATTTAAGAAGATGGTAAAGGGCAAGATGTCCTAGTGTTGTATACCCTTTCTTTCCTTTCTTACTTCTATTTTTCTTCTGCTCATATTTGGTATCTTACATTCTTCCAGCGTCTGGACCTAATCTTGGGGACTTCATGTCTGGTCTTCTAGGTCAGTCTTGTTGCCAAGACATTCATCAACCACAAAACCATATTATTTATTTAAAATTTTATTTATTAACTAAACATATTTCACTAACTAGTCACAGTGTGCGTGTGCAGTTAGTCTCAGCTAAAGCAGTAACATCTTATCTGCCTGACGTCCAAGTTGAAACTGAGAATCAACCAGGTCCCATGTGACTTCACGTATATTTGCGGGCTTTCTGTAATATTCCCCCGCCCGTGATATGAAAAGGGGCCATCCTTTCAGAAATACAGGGGGTTGACAATAATCTATGCATAGATTATGTAACACTAGGAGGCATAACCAACAAATAATATTCTATTTTGTTTAAGGTTGATTTAAGAAGATAGAAAAAGGTAAGATGCCCTAGGAGGCATAACCAACAAATAATAAGGAAAAAAAATCCTTAACCAATAATAAAAATGGGACATACCTGAGGTCCTTTGACAGATCCAAAATTCTTTGTTTCCACATCTCCATATTTTGGGGGTTTCACTCCATATTCAATATAAATGAGCAATTGATCAAAAAGATCCGGATACATGTTCTGCATGGCATCGGAACCATTTTTGATTGCCTGGTTAAAACAAAAAGAAAGAAAAATAGTGAGAAGTTTATCACATATCTATGCTTGTAAAATCAGAAGATTCTTGTTATTTATCAAACATTGCTTTGGTTTGGCACAGAAGCTTCAGGTTGCTTACGGTTATGGAAGAGTTATCTCCCCTAATGAACATTTGACTCTTCACTTAAAAAAGTGTAGTATCAGACAACAATATGGCAGCTTGATGAATACACAACTTGTTGACAGTTAATTGTTTATCCAAACACATCCAGCTGTATTCCTGGTTGGTAAGAAACTAAAAACAAATATTGTTGTGTTTGAAAAATATATTAACGGTTTTGTTATATTTTGTTATTCTTGACATATTGGGATATAACAGTGTAATAAATAATTGAGAGTTATTTCCCCGGTTTTGTTATTACTTCCCCTTTGTGGAACTCTTTGATGTTTCTGAGAGTATACAAAATGGACCCTCACTGGTTGGTAGCTTTCCATCTACGAGAGACAATGGAGTAGTGTCAAAGTGTTGTTTTTTTTAAAACTACATAGCCTAGGCGAGTTCATATGGAGGATAAACTGTTGCCCACACAGCACATCCCCTCTCTCCACACTGCTGCTGTTATCCAAAGGAAAGGTAAGGCACTAATGCAGTTTGGCAACAATAGTGTCGCAGGAGTTAATGGGTAGCACTGGATTTCAGCATCACACCACCTTTGGGACTCCAGCTCCTGATTTATTTTCGGGGTTTACTCCCCTAGCCTTTACTTGAAAGGCAGCAAAGGTTTTGTATCGGACTTTTCCTTGACTTAGGGGTTGCCAACCAAGGCTAAGGAGCCCTTTTAACCCATTTAGGATTTATGTGAGTAGCAAGTACCCCAATTCTGAGCTTCACTGCTTAGTTTAGTGTAATATCCAGGACAAATCTTTTTTTTTTTCTGGGGTGGCAAGGGGGTATATTACCCCTCTGCCAAGTATAAAGTAAGCATATTCTAAATCCCGCCAACGTGTCAAGTGTGTTTTGTTTTCCAATTTACCAATTCCATTGATTGCCCTTCATCATGTCTTGAATGGATATCTGGTTTCTTGACAGTACATGAAAACACAGAACATATAAATTTCTTTGAAAGATATATCATGTCAGCTGCTTCCAAACAGCCAATAGATCTTCCAAAATGTAAGTAAGCAAGATATTTATATCGTGTTCACTAGACAATAAGTAATTATTATCAGATAAGTGTTTTTTTTGTGTCTGTTTTTAATGATATGAGGTGCTGTAATTATTTTTCTGAGTCATGGCTTTGTTTATGCGTAAGTATGTGTGACTGTGTGTATGTATGTACGTATGTATGTGTGAGTGTGCATATATGAGGCACTAATATTATTTTTCTGAGTCATGTTTATATGTGTAAGTGTGTTT
>CM042172.1:3032052-3042052 GCA_023376005.1 Doryteuthis pealeii
TGTGATAGAGAGTGTAAAGAGAGAGAGAGAGAGAGTGAGTGAGTGTTAGAGAGAGAGTGAGTGTTAGAGAGAGAGAAATAGAGTAAGAGAGAGAGAGAGTGTGAGAGAGAGACAGAGTGTGAGAGAGAGAGACATAGAGTGTGAGAGTGGGGCATAGAGTGTGAGAGTGAGGCATAGAGTGTGAGAGTGAGGCATAGTGTGAGTGAGTGTGAGAGAGACAGAAAGAGAGAGTGTGAGAGGCAGAGAGAGAGAGAGAGTGAGTGTGTGTGTGAGAGAGTAAGAGAGAGACATAGAGAGAGAAAGAGTGTGAGAGAGTAATTTACAGATTGGAGAAATTAGGATAAACTACTTTACTAGAAAGAAAAATGAGAGGTGATCTAATTTGAAACTTTCAAAATAATGCAATTTCTAATTATGGTAGACATTTTCTTTTTCTTTTTTTAAATATTTCTCCATGAAGTGAAAATTTACCATCAAAGCAGATTTCAAAAAATAAGTCAATCAACCAATTGGGGTTTTTTTTTTTGGCTAACAGAGTAAAATATTTTTGGAACAAATTGCTTAATCAGATCAAAAATAGCAATAGTGTAAAAAAAATTTGAACTGAATTCGATGAATAATTTTGATCTTTCAAACTATTGGCCTCATCTTTATTGTGGTGTTCCTCAGGTGTTCCCTGTGTATCCGAGGATTCTTAGCAGAGCGTAGTTTCGATCTATGGACATCTGGGTTATGGGCCCAGCACACTTCCACTGCGCCACTCTGCTTTTCCCTGTGTGGACACCATAATAATAGATAGTTGTATTGTATTTGTTCGTCATCATTCAACTGGAAAGAAGGAATAGCTCAGATTTGGCGTAATATTTACTCTGCTATATTTCTCGCATTTTATCGGCAAATATATATCGATATTTAATGACCCAAACCTGGAGAATCATTTTTAATAGTTTGACTGTTGATCAAACAGGTATCAAAGACTTTTGAAGGTCTTATTCAAATTATGACGTCATTTTGCATGCCTATCATTCTTAATAAAAGAATCACTGTTACATGATGAAGGGCCTTGGATAATTAAGAGTTGAAAAAGGATAAGTTTTAGTAAAAATAAATTGTGATGGAAGAAGAAAGAAAGAAATGTTTGGAAAAAAATATTTTGAAAGAATTTGGAATGCGTTTTGTTTAGAATTTTTGTTGAAATTCCACCAGAGATTTGTTGAGTTTAAATATTTTGGGGGAACTATAGACACTAAACTATAGATATTATTTGGGCTAAGAATTCCAGTGTGGCAATTTGACAATAGAATTAAGGGACCATATGACATTTAGGCACCCCTTTTGCGATCTCGTTTCATTAGGACATTTTTTTCATTTACACCATCATAATCTGGTTGTTTTTAGGGTTAGGGGTTAGTTTTATAATTTTAAAAAAAACTAAAAATCGTCTGTTAACAAACAACCAGATTCTGACGGTGTAAATGGAAAAATGTCCTTATGAAACGAGATCGCAAAAGAGGTGCCTAAAGGTCATATGGTTCGAATTAAGATATGATGTAAGAAAGTAATCAGCTGATTACAAGACGTCAGACAATAATCAGCTGATGATTTTGTAATTATAAAAGATGGGGTGAATGGAGAACAAAAGAAAACTAGCCAAGAACAAGAGGGGAATGAACTCCCGACCACAAAAGAGACATCACAACCTAAACATTATCCAATAGAGTGACATCTCATCTTATCTGTCTAATCCTCTAATCCTCTAATCCATCTAATCCTCTCCATTCCGAATAGAAGAGCCTAGTGGTACATCATGATCCTTTTTTATTACTACTAGCAGGAATTATAGGCAACTATCAGGACCTGTGGATATACAACAGTATGATATCTTAAATACAAAGTTTGATATGAATACTTTAAGAGCTATGGCAAAAAGTTCAATATGTAAAAAGTATAATAATCTTGATTTAACCCATCTTTCCATTCCATTGAAATAGATTATTGTTATCGCTTCCATTCTCACTCTGATTACCCTCTCTCTTATACTTCTGTGTGTCACATTTTAACACCCCCAATCCTCCTACCCAAAGACTCCTACCAACTCCCCAACATTGAAGCTTCTCCGGGCCAGCAGCAGTGTAGGACACACATAGGTAGGTACTAGTGTATTAATATATAGATAATGAATTAAATAGCATTAAAAAATCTCTATTACTAAAATAATCACAGTGTGTGTGTGTGTATATATATATATATATATATATATATATATATATATGGGAGTAAATTAATTGTACTAGCAAATATATGCACCCTCCGGGTGCAAGTATTTAAGTTTTAATGTAATAAAACATTGTATTAAATTAGAAAGGCTAATGAAACTAAATAAGAATACAGATAAAAATATTTGAAACAGAGGGAGTATAATAAAAGATTTGAAACAGAGGGAGTATAATAAAAAATGGAACTACTGAAACTTATTCTTCCATCACTCTAGTCTTTCATTGTTATTTTTTCGAATTTAAGTATTTAGTTAAAAAGAGGAAGTAAATAATAAAATGACAGTTATTTTATCTTGTTAATGGATTTCATTTAAGATTCATTGAAGAGACTTTTGCTTATATTCATTAAAATAAAACCAAACAGTTAGAAATCAATAATACTAAGCACATATTTATTAAATTCGATTTTTTAATATTAATATGCAAATTAGCCTTCCCGTTCATACTGTAAACCGCTATTTTGTTGTATATATAAATATAATTGCATGTTGTCTGTATGTAGACATAGTTAACAGTATTAATAATGTAAGACAATTTTATTAATAATTGAGGTTAAATAAAGAATGTGATGTCAATAACTAAGAATTGTGACTTGAGTAGGAATATAGTTTCGGTTACAGACAGAAAAACACACAATCTCCATTATAATAAGATATTATTTTTATTACTTTATTATTACTATATTTGGATATGCAGGGAACACCTAAAGAAGGTTGTAGGGCACTTAGGCTAAAACGTAGTGTATATAACAATTGATTGGTTTGGTTTGTTTTGTTTTATGGCATATCAACCTCAGTGGGTCAATTAATGCCAATAAAGTTTTGAAATAAAGTCATTAAAAAAAAAATGAGTATCCATTATACTCATTTTTTTTATAAACACATTTTTCTAACCTCCAAAACTGGAACCTCACCATCAGATAGAGTTTAACATCATTCCCAGAACATGTAGACCCTCAGCCACCACCTTCTAGCACCCATATGATAAAAAGGGCTTGGGGCTTGCCACAAGGGCAATAGGGTTGGGGCAATCATATAGGTGCTAGGGCTTGATGTGACCAGCCGATTGATTGGAGGGGGCCTCTCCGACCGCCCGTCTAGCCTAAGTAAGGGTCTAAGTAGAGTGTTGCAGGTCATGGACTGCTCATCCACAAGGACAACAGCATCTAAATAATGCATACAACAAAAAAAAAGATTATCTGAATAGCTAATAACTTTTATTTTTACAATGTACTTCATACCAGAAATATTACACTTTTTCATAAAATCAACTGGGGTCCATGACTGGGGGCGGACATGTGGAGACATAAATTACTACTAAATAACAATTACAGAGGAATTTTTTAATAATGAATTTCTTAGTAATGACCAGTAATGATACAGAGGTAAAAATTTTGGTTACGTCCGCATGTTGATTGGTCAGATACTAATGAACTTGTCTAATAATTTAGATTTATTTGTCTCTGACACTTGTGACATCTATTGTCTCAAAAGCTGATTGGCTTGAAAGCATTCTCCCCACCCCCATACACATTAGTTCTCTCTCCTCTTTCATTCTCTCTCCTTCCTTCTTTCATTCCCCCTCTCTTTCTCTCACCTTTCATTCTTTCTCCCTCTCTTTTATTCTATTTTCCGTCTTTTCCACTTTCATTCTCTATTCTCTTTCATTCACTCTCCCTCTCTCTTTCTCTTTCATTCACTCTCCTCTTTCTCTCTTTCATTCTCTCCCCTCTCTCTTTCTCTTTCATTCTTTTCCTCTCTCTCATTCTCTCTCTTCTCTCTTTCATTCTTTTTCCTCTCTCTCTTTCATTCACTCTCCCCTCTCTCTCCCCTCTCTTTCTCTTCATTCTCTCTCCCCTCTCTCTTTCTCTTTCATTCTCTCCTCTTTCTCTCTTTCATTCTTTCTCCTCTCTCTCATTCTCTCTCTTCTCTCTTTCCTCTCTCTATTTCATTCACTCTCCTCTTTCTCTCTTGCATTCACTCTCCTCTTTATCGCTTTCATTCCTCCTCTCTCTCTTTCTCTTTCATTCTCTCTTCTCTTTCATTCTCTCTCCTCTCTCTCTTCTCTCTTTCATTTCTTCTCTCTCTCTCTCTTCTCTCTTTCATTCTTTCTCCTCTCTCTCTTCTCTCTTTCATTCTTTCTCCTCGCTCTCATTCTCTCTCTTCTCTCTTTCATTCTCTTTCCTCTCTCTTTCATTCTCTTTCCTCTCTCTATTTCATTCTCTCTTTCTTTCTCTTTCATTCTCTCTCCTCTCTCTTTCATTCTCTCTCCTCTCTCTCAGTCTCACTCTTTCATTCTCTGTCCCTCTCTCACTTTCTCTTTCATTCTCTCTACCCCCTCTATTTCTCTTCCTCTCCCCTCCCCTCTCTCTCTTTGTGGACTAAAGTTACTCACCTATCAATAAATATTTAATAAGTAATAAATATATTCATTCACCGAGGGGAATTTGGCTATTTAAAAATCCACTTAATCCTTGATTGACTTGCGGCTTTTGGTCTCCACTTGTATCTAACAGTTACCTCGCTATGTCGATAGTTGTTTAGTACGTGATAAGTCAAATTCTTTTAGTGGATTTAATCGATTTCAATATATCCGCCCCTCCCCCCTTCAAGTCAATTAATCACCTTGCTTCAAATTGTCTTGGCGGCCGTTGATTGACCAAAGGAGCCATATTTATGTTGAAAGTCACTCTTATGTCGTTAACCTTTTGTTCTCTCTCCTTCTTTTTCTCTCATTCGCTCTCCCTCTCTTTCTTTCATTCTCTCTCCCCTTCTCTCTCTTTCATTCTCTCTACCTCTCTCTTTTTCTTCTCTTCCTTTCATTCTTTTCCACTCTATTACTCTTTCATTCTCTCTCCCTCTCTCTTTTGTTCTCTCTTTCATTCTCTCTTGTTCTCTCTCCCTCTCTCTTTTGTTCTCTCTTTCATTCTCTCTTGTTCTCTCTCTCCCTCTCTCTTTTATTCTCTCTACCTCTCTTTCTTTTTCGTTCTCTTCCTTTCATTCTTTCCCCTCTGTTACTCTTTCATTCTCTCTCCCTCTCTCTTTCATTCTCTCTCTTGTTCTCTCTTTCATTCTCTCTCTCTTCTCTCTCTCTCTCTCTTTCATTCTCTCTCTCTCTCTCTTTCATTCTCCTCTCCCTCTCACTTTTGTTCTCTCTTTCATTCTCTCTCTTGTTCTCTCTTTCATTCTCTCTCTCTCTCTCTTTCTTCTCTTCTCTTCTCTTCTTTCATTCTCTCTCCTCTCTCTTTTGTTTCTCTCTCCTCTCTCTTTTGTTCTCTCTTTCATTCTCTCTCTTGTTCTCTCTTTTCTCTTTTATTCTCTACCTCTCTTTCTTTTCATTCTCTTTCTTTCATTCTTTTCCCCTCTGTTACTCTTTCATTCTCTCTCCCTCCCTCTTTTGTTCTCTTTCATTCTCGCCCCCCTCTCTCTCTCTTTCATTCTCTCTCTCTCTCTCTCTTTCATTCATTCTCTCGTCCCCTCTCTCTTTCTTGGGCATTGATTGACCAAAGGACATCCTTACTGTCATATTTATGTTGAAAGTCACTCTTACGTCGTTAACCTTTTTTCTCCCCCTCTCTTTCTTTCATTCTCTCTGCCTCTCTCTACCTCTTTCTTTTTCGTTCTCTTTCTCTCCCTTTCATTATTTTCCCCTCTGTTACTCTTTCATTCTCTCTCCCTCTCTCTCTCTCTGTTTCATTCTCTCTCTTGTTCTCTCACCCCCTCTCTCTTTCATTCTCTCTCTCCCTCTCTCTTTCATTCTCTCTCCCTCTCTCTTTCATTCTCTCTCTTGTTCTCTCACCCCCTCTCTTTCATTCTCTCCCTCTCTCTCTCTCTTTCATTATCTTTCTCGCATTCTTTTTCTTTTGTCCTCTCCCCCCTCTTCATTCTCTGTCTCTCTCTTTCTCTTCCATTCTCTCTTTCTTTTCCTCTGTCTCTTTCCCTTCTCTGTAGACTTTTCAGTTTAACCCCTTCAAGATTAAATCTATTATTAGTTTTAATTGAAATTAAATATTTAAATTTGAAATGTTATCATTTTGTTATTTATTTTTAAAGTGTCAACTTCTCTTTTCACTCTAAGAGTCTGAGAGACACCAAGATTGTTTTACTCCTTGCCAAAATTTTCACACCAGTTTAGACATGGCTAAGAAAAGGAAACCTCAAAAGAGAAACTGAATCTCCTATAATGACAGTTTGATTATGATTATATTCTTAGTGCAATGTAATTGAAAATATGTAAAAATTAGAATCTTTAAGAATATTTCTTAAAATGGATCTCTCTCTAAATTTTGATCTGCAGTATCAAATACAGAATCTTCCATTGTCCAACTCTTGAAGACAAAAAAAGGGTAAATAAACATTTTTTTAAAATCCTATGGACTCCTACATATGGACACACCAGTCAGCATTAAGAATATATCTAGGAATGGATCTCTCGCTAAACTTTGAACAGCAGCATCAAACAAAGAATCTTCCATTGTCCAATTCTTGAAGACAAAAAGGGATAAAGGAAAAAAGGGAACAAAAATCCTATGGACTCCTACATATGGACACACCAGTCAGCATTAAGAATATTTCTAGGAATGGATCTCTCGCTAAACTTTGAACAGCAGCATAAAACAAAGAATCTTCCATTGTCCAACTCTTGAAGACAAAAAAGGTAGAGTAAAAAAAGGAAAAAAAAACAAAAAAAACCTATGGACTCCTACATATGGACACACCAGTCAACATGTTAAGAATATTTCAAGAAATGGATCTCTTTCTAAATTTTGAACAGCAGCATCAAATAAAGAATCTTCCATTGTCTAACTCTTGAAGACAAAAAATCTTAAAGTAAAAAAATAAATAAAAAATGATAGATATGCCCAACATAAATATCAGAAAATTTCCATTATCAGAATGTCATCATGAGGCGAGAGGGAGGACAAATTGATAATAACTACATAACCTGTGAAAATCACAAACAAAGACACACGAACAGACGAATGCTGGCTTTAAAAATAAAAAATAAAACTTCAGAGTTTATCAAAATTGCATGAACGAAGAAGATGCAGGTTTCATAAAGTCAGAGATGTTTTCAAGATTGGATAAAATGATTTACGGTTCACAGGTTGATGATCTTCTGTGAGAGAAAAGAAAATAAGGCACACACATACAAACAAGCATATATATATATATATATATATATATATATACACATATACATGTGTGTGTATATATGCATATATATAAAAACACAAATACATATACAAAAACACATACATACAAATATATAAATATATATTTGGGAGAATATGTGCTTAATTGAAGTGAACCTAATTTTGAAAGTTAATTAATTAATAATTAATTAGTTAGGCGGGATTACCTATTTAAATGTAAGGCTAAACAAATCGAGAAAAATCAATCTCTGTATGTACATTTTGGCCTATACAGAGATTGATTTTTCTCGATTTGTTTAGCCTTACATTTAAATAGGTAATCCTGCCTAATTAATTAATCATTAAATAATTAACTTTCAAAATTAGGTTCAACTTCATTAAGCACATATTCTCCCAAATATTGTCGGCTGAAAATAGCCATATCATAAACATTGTCTGTTTGTTTACTTCTCATAAATATATATATAGATATATATATATAAGCATACATACACACACAAATGCATACATGCAAATATTTATATATATATATATATATATATATATATATATATATTATAAAATGGGTACAAGAGATAACCTACTCGAGTTTCACCATAAGGATATTCAGGGTTAAATTCACTGATTTAATCGAGACACCGATTAATAGCAGTCGATTTCGCATGTGTGTTCATTGCACTAACACACACGTAAAATTGACTGCTATTAATCGGTGTCTTGATTAATTCAGTGAATTTAACCCTGAAGATCTTTATGGTGAAACTCGAGTAGGTTATTACCGTGTACCCATTTTATAATAAATTTGCTCTACTTAGTATTGAGCACTTTGTATTTGTTATATCGCTGACTTACCCCCATGAATTCCATACTTACTAACCATCGTGACCAAATTCACCGGTAAGTCACCTTTTCCTTTATAAATATATATATATATATATATGTCATTCAGGTTTCTATCCTGTCTGGAGGTAGCATGCTAAATCTAGACACACTGAGGAGATGTGATATGTTGAAACACAGTGTATGTGGATGACAATATATATATATATATATATATATATATATATATATGTATTTATGTATGTACACACATATTTGACATATATAAGTATTGGACACGTGGGATTCTTAAAGGCTTTTTAAGAAAAAAATACCGCCAATTATTTCAACTAACTTGAAATTTCAGCTGAATATAGTAAATACCTAAAAATATAAAATTCTAAAAGCAAACCAAAACCGAAATATTTGCTTACATCTGAATTTATCGACAAATTCAACATTTAAGTAGCACGCACAAGTGTTCAACATATGCCAAAAATACAAATAAAACAGAAAATAAAATTTGAAACTCAGAATTGAATTCTATTAAAATTATTAAATTGGAAATTTGTGCCAACCGCCAAGAACATGCCACACACAAATACTTAGAATTGAAAAAGTTCTGCAAATTCTTTGAACAAATATTGAATTTCTGGCTGCCACATAACAAAGAATTTTGCAAAGGTGAATGCAAAGGAGATCTCATGAATTCCAATTGACCTTCGTAATTGTGGAATGTGATATGAAAAGATATCCAATGAAGTCGATATCCCCATTGGTATTAATGGTATCATTTAAGGCCAAGAATTGAAAATGGATTCCACAGAGTGTGACTACCGATCTCTTTCACTTGAACAGGATGTCCTTGTAAATTAAATGAATAAGCAGTAATATCCATTGTTGGAAAGTAATTTGAAACCCATTCATTCAGAGAATGATATGTCAACCCTTTTCGGGTCATTTAATGCCAATTCAAACACTTTTGATAAAAGTTTCTATGTCTCAAGATCTTAATGTCTTCAAATACTAATTCATTGTTTACATTTCTGTGCAGTTTGTTTCATTCAGTAATTTTCAGACATTAACTTGTATCAATATGCTTTGGTGTTGGAGGTGAGTGATGTAATGGTTACTGTCACTGTTGTGATGTTTATCATCATAGGAAATGGACCCACAAATGGCAACACTGAGGAACAACCAAAGGATTTTTTACCAAGGATTTCCGCTGGACAAGTGCTCTTGCTTGAAGCCTAAAGTATGGCCCATAAAATCATAACAGACAAGATAGAGTCAACAAGTAGCCTAGATGAAGAAATAGCAGAAGTAATAAGAAGTTATCAAGTAAGATACCACTATCTCTCTATTATATACCCAATGTTTATAAGGGCTATATAGCAGCACTAATCCAAGCTGTGGGCCTTCCAGCAAAGACCTGCATTGACCAGCTATGCATGGATACTGTGCAGAGGACCTCTTGATGCAATAAATGGTTTGGTTTGGTTTTACGGCACATCAACCTCAGTGGGTCATTTAATGTCGATAAAGTTTTGAAATAAACCAATTCTTAATGGATAATCAAATTTTTTTATAAATACATTTTTCTATTTAAGCCATAGATGGGACCCTAACAGGTACTACCACTCCGGGTCAGAGTGGACCAGGGAGCAATGGTGAGGAACGGGTGCTCCACATTCCCCAAACCTCCAAAACTGGAATCTCACCATCAGATAGAATTTAACATCATTCCTAG
>CM042172.1:3047052-3053280 GCA_023376005.1 Doryteuthis pealeii
AGAAACAAAAATCAGATAAGTAACAATTTTATTCAAAGCTTTTATGTTTTTTTTTTCCTTTTTTTTTTTTCCATCTAAATTTAGTGTTTTGCTGAAACAGAATTTGGTAAATTTCTTCTTCTTATTCTCCACACTCTCAGAATACAAAAACTCATAGGAATGTCTCAAAATCTTATGAATTGAAAACAGTAGAAATCTACTTGTATACAAAATACAATGTGATTCTGACAGACGAAAAATCGGTCATTTTGACCCCAGCCTGAGGCAGCCTGCAAATATATTGTACTTTCACTGTATCACAGCTCTTCAGTGTGGCTAGACTTTGCAGGCTGCCTCAGGCCAGTAACAAAATGACTTCTACTGAAGAGCTGTGATACAGTGAAAGTACAATATGTGAATGACTATATATTCAGTATCCTACGACTCTAACCATTTCATCACACACCTGGATGACTATATATGCTCCTCTGTATTGTATGTAGAGGACTATATATATTATTATTATGGACTCTCTCGTCGATTTTCGACGTATGAGGGGTCACACACACAATGAACACCCACACAGTGATTTGTTTATAGTGGTTAAGGCTTGTGTTGGACCATCCACACTTTTTTGGCACAGTCGATAGGAAAGAATTGGTGCATCAAGAGTTGCCACAAACCCAATCAACGACCAACCTCAGGAATTTTGAATTCAGCGTTATCCCTCACCTAGACTGGTTACCTACTCAAGGCTGAAGAGCCCAGTCTGCCCTACTATTTAACCCATAGCTGGAGGGAAAATATATATGGATTCATACCTTTCCCAAGGGTATTATCGCTATGTGAAATGCCAACAGCTTCGTCTAGGAATTGAACTCAAATTGACTATTTATATATATATATATATATATATATATATATAGAGAGAGAGAGAGAGAGAGAGAGAGAGAGAGAGAGACAGAGAGAGAGAGAGAGAAAGAGAGAGTCAGGCTTACTATCTATCTCAATCTATTCATATCTATCTATCCATCTATTTCACTCTGTCCCTATCAATCAATCTAACTCTTTCTCTGAATGAAGGCTCCAGAGTTTGACAAGAAGGTTCCAGAGTTTGAGGAGGGAGTTCCCGAGTACAAGAAGGTTCCCGAGTCCAACAAGAAATACCCAAAAAAGGCCAGATGGCATATCAGCCGAAACATTGTGTAGATAACAATAAAGATGAAGACAATAGTCAGAATAATCCAAATAATACAAACTATCTCACCCAGTCCATATATATCTCAATTTATCCATATCTATCTATTTATCTATCTCACTACCTTCATATCTGTCTATCTGTTGATCTATCTCTCTGTCAATCTATCTTTCTCAATACCTTCATACCTATCTGTCTGTCTCACTACCTTCATATCTATCTATCTATCTATCTATCTATCTATCTGTCTCACTACCTTCATATCTATCTATCTATCTATCTATCTATCTGTCTGTCTCACTACTTTCATATATATATATATATATATATATATATATATATATATATATATATATATATGTCTCACTCCTTCATATCTATCTATCTGTCTCACTACCTTCATATCTATCTATCTATCTGTCTCACTACCTTCATATAATATATATCTATCTTACTACCTGCATATCTATCTATCTATCTATCTATCTATCTCACTACCTGCATATCTATCTATTCATCTATCTCACTACCTTCATATCTATCTATCTCACTACCTTCATATCTATCTATCTATCTATCTCACTACGTTCATATCTATCTATCTCACTACCTTCATATCTATCTATCTCACTACCTTCATATCTATCTATCTCACTACCTTCATATCTATCTATCTCACTACCTTCATATCTATCTATCTATCTCTCTACCTTCATATCTATCTATTTATCTCACTCTGTCCCTATCTATCTATCTATCTATCTATCTCACTCTGTCCATATCTATCAATCTATCTCACTACCTTCATATCTATTTCACTCTATCCTTATCTATCTTTCCAATCAATTCTCCTTCCTTCTCTAGCCTCATTCATTCTCTTTTTCCTCACTTTCTTTCCCCAAACTCTTTCCTTTCTTCTTCTTCTTATTCATTAGAACCTTTATCTAAGTGTTTCATTACCTTTGAGCTAACAATCACAGTCATCATTACAAATCTTCCCGGGCGTGCAGGGCTGGCGGTCGGGCGTGTGTGTGTGTGTGTGTGTGTGAAATGTCTTTCTTTTAACATAGGAAATGGACAAATTAATTACCAAGTGTAACAAGACACTCAAGATGTGCAAAATAAAAACCCCAGCCAAATGATAAGAGGTTTATCTGTGCAAGATCAGAATAACATCCATTTCAACCGGTACATACACATTTTCACGAAGACACCTTTACAATAAAATCAAGTGAATCAGTAGGAAGTCATTATCAGTTAAAACAAACAACAGAGTTTTACTTATATTGGTTTGGTCTAATCAGAAAAACTTTCTCGTTCAAAACTTGAGTGCTTTTCCAGAATTAACCTTAGATTAACATTTCTGTTAACGTACATACTCACAGATCAAAAATTAATATCATCAAAGTCGGCATGTCAACCCTTGTTGGGTTATTTTATGCTGAAGACATTTTGTTTTTATTCATTCTTGTTGGTTGGTTGGGTTTTATGGCATGTCAACCCTTGTTGGGTTATTTTATGTTGAAGATGTTTTGTTTCATTCTTGACCAGTATTCCATTTTTTCAAACTCATTTTTTTTCTATTTAACCTATAGATGGGACCCTAACAGGTAATACCACTCTCAAAAATTAATATCATCAAAGTCTGAGTTTTAAGATCCTAAAGTAAATATTTACTCAACCCATTCACCACAAGTAGGTTGGTTGGTTGGATCTTATGGCATGTCAACCCTTGTTGGGTTATTTTATGCTGAAGACATTTTGTTTTTATTCATTCTTATTGGTTGGTTGGTTGGTTGGTTGGTTGGGTGGGTGGGCTTTATGGCATGTCAACCCTTGTTGGGTTATTTTATGCTGAAGACATTTTGTTTTATTCATTCTTGTTGGTTGGTTGGATTTTATGGCATGTCAACCTTGTTGGGTTATTTTATGTTGAAGACATTTTGTTTTATTCATTCTTGTTGGTTGGTTGGTTGGATTTTATGGCATGTCAACCCTTGTTGGGTTATTTTATGCTGAAGACATTTTGTTTTATTCATTCTTGTTGGTTGGTTGGTTGGATTTTATGGCATGTCAACCCTTGTTGGGTTATTTTATGCTGAAGACATTTTGTTTTATTCATTCTTGTTGGTTGGTTGGCTGGTTGGTTGCTTGGTTGCTTGGTTTTTATGGCATGTCAACCCTTGTTGGGTTATTTTATGCCAAAGATGTTTTGTTTCATTCTTGACCAGTATTCCATTTTTTCAAACTCATTTTTTTTCTATTTAATCTATAAATGGGACCCTAACAGGTTATACCACTCTCAAAAATTAACAACATCAAAGTCTGATATCCGCGTGGAATAAATAAAGAGTTAGGTTCAAAGTTCCGTGATGGCTCCCGAATACGACAAGAAAGTTCCAGAGTTCAAAAAGAAGGTTCCCGAGTCCGACAAGAAATACCTGAAGAAGGCTGGAGGGTATATCGTCCGAAATGTTGTACAAATAACAATGAAGATGGGGACAATAGTCCGAATAACGCAGATAATACTAATCTTCAAGCCTCATCTCAAACATTCAGAGAAATAGTATCAAAGTCTGAGTTTTAAGATCTTGAAGTAGGTTTGGTTTGTTTTGTTTTACAGCATATCAACCTCAGTGGGTCATTTAATGCCGATAAAGTTTTGAAATAAATTCATTATTAATAAATACTCAATCTTTTTTATAAATACATTTTTCTATTTAACCTATAGATGGGACCCTAACAAATACTACCACTCCAGGTCAGAGTGGACCAGAAAGCAATGGTGATGATAGGGTGCTCCACATTCCCCAAACCTCCAAAACTGGAATCTCACCATCAGATAGACTTTAGCCTAAGTAACCTGAGTTCAATCCTTAAGCATCACGGGTCACCACCCACGGCCAACAGGTGGCCCCATTAGGGAATCTTACCCCTCTTCAGAGGTACAGTCGCCCCAGGTGACAGGGCGGAAATAACCCCTGAAGGTTCATGTGCCATTAAAATAAACCAAACCAAAAATGATTGGTTTGGTTTGGTTTGGTTTGTTTTGTTTTATGGCATATCAACCTCAGTGGGTCATTTAATGCCGATAAAGTTTTGAAATAAATCAATTCTTAATGGATAAGACAATTTTTTTATAAATACATTTTTCTATTTAACCCATAGATGGGACCCTAACAGGTACTACCACTCCGGGTCAGAATGGACCAGGGAACAATGGTGATGATGGGGTGCTCCACATTCCCCAAACCTCCAAAACTGGAACCTCACCATCAGATAGAGTTTAACGTCATTCCCAGGACACGAAGACCCTCAGCCACCGCCTTCTAGCACTTATATGATGAAAAGAGGTTGGGTCTTGGCATAAGGACAATAGGGTTGGGACAATCATATAGGTGCTAGGGCTAGAGTTTAATGTCATTCCCAAGACATGTAGGTCCACAGCCACCGCCTTCTAGCACCCATATCATAAAAAGGAGTTGGGGCTTGCCATAAGAAGGTTCATGTGCCATTAAAACAAATCAAACCAAAAATGAGTGTATTCTTGTGATAATGGTTTGGGAAATTACCTTCTTTTCTCATCTTTAAACAAGGATTGTGATGAAAATGGAAATCCTTTTTACAAAAATGTCATCTGAAATCATGTGATGATAAATTAGCTTTTATATATCAAGCAATCATGAATATAAAATGAAGCTTTGATACCTTTATGATTTCAATTAGCAAGAAATGTCATTCAATTGCTAAAAAAGATTTAGCTATTTTGAAACAGGCTCACAGTCAAGGCATAGGCCCAGTTTAGCTTAGTCAGTAGAGCATCCAGATCTAAACCACAAGGCTCTGAGTTCAATACTGGCACTTGCCAACTATGAGTAGCACAGGGATCTATGTGGTAAAAAAAAAAGACTTAGCTATTTTGAAACAAGCTCACAGTCAAGGCATAGGCCCAGTTTAGCCCAATACCGGCCCTTGCCAACTCAGCATATGAATAGCACAGGGATCTATGTGGTAAAGTGGGGAGCTGGTGGTAGTTATGATGCTCCACCTCAGATGCTAAAACAATCTCCCTAGTCTAGCACAAGTGAGGAGGGGACAGACTCCCTCGCTGTCTGACTGATACCGACAATAGGCCACTTTACAGTCAAGGCACATTGAAAGCACCAGTTCCCACTATATCACCAAAGGTAAGCTGCAATGAGCCTGTTCAATTTAAGCAACAGCAGGCACTGTAAGAAACCAAACATCAATCACTTGATAATCTCTGAATGCTACTCAATTTCAACTAGACCTGATATGTAATCATTATCCATTTAAAAATCAGACTTAAAGAGGCAAAAGTTTTGAAATAAATTTATTTCTGATTTCTAAAATCCTGTTTGCAGCGCCATATTGAAGTCAGTTAGTCTACTGTTGGTTTGAATAACAGCAGCTAGCTAAGTACAACTGAAGCAGTGTCCAAGACAGTTGGTATATATAGAAATCAAGAATGATCCATTCATTGATTTGGGTGATTCCATTCCTTGAGTTCTGATTGGCTGCTTGATTTGAATGATATTGTGGAGTTTTATAAATACCCTGTCATTCTGCAGTAGACTTTGCAACTATTCGGGTTTGTATTAGGTTACAACCGTTTGTTGCCATGTCTTCCCAATTCGATGGTTATTGGAACTTTGATTATTCTTCAGACTAAGGTATTCATATATTTATTCATAATTCTCTGTATGTGTAAGAATATATATGCAAAGCTTCATAGGCACATGGTCTGATGGTTAGAGTCATAGACTTGTCGACCAGAGTTCAATTCCTGGATAAGGCTGTTTGCATTTCACATGGCGCTAATACCCTTGGGAAAGGTATTAATCCAATTTTCCCTCCAGCTATGGGTAAATAGCAAGGCAGACTGGGCTCCTTAACATGGCTAGGTTACCAGTCTAGGAGAAGGAAAACTGAATTCAAACCTGTTAAACTCGCTTAAAGAAATTGATTGTGTCGATCCCTGGCTCGGTGAGGGGTTTGGTAAAATATTATTTATATATATTTGTAATTTT